>JAKWBJ010000098.1:0-202500 GCA_023159175.1 Wohlfahrtia magnifica | reverse complement strand
AGCGAGTATGAACGGAATTGAATAAGTGAGCATGGCTCCTCCCAAATATATTAAATATTGATTTTTGTATATCTCGAAAACGGTTAGAGTGGAAGTTTCTGAATTTCGGCTAATTAACTTCGTAGGTAATACAAATCATCAGTCAAGTGTGCGGAATCGGATAAGTAGATACATATGTATATAAATATATAATTTTGTATCTGTTGAGAATGGTAACAGTTAGAGCATCGTTATCTATCATCATCATCATCAACATCAGCCTAAAACCGGGTGTTGCGTTACATACATATAGGTTTCCGGACAACATCGGATGGATTAAGCTAGTAATCTTACAAAATCAGCTTGATAAAGTTAAAATAAAATTTCGTACTTTGCAACTAAATATATATATAAATATATAAATATCAGGTCTCAAATGGGTGGCAGGAACAATGGATGAAGAGGATAGAAGAACGATACAAGATCATTTGCAAATCATAGATAACAATAATCGTAATATAATAGAAACCAATAACAAAAAATTCAAATAACAAATCATTTTACCAAAACACATTTAAAACACACTATTGAATCAGATAGAGATATTATTCTGGGAAAAATCAATTTGATAGAAAAGAAGAACTTATGTTTTCACACATTTTTTTATCTTGATGTTGTATTAAAGATTAAAACATTAGATGAACAGATTGAACATATGCAGGATAATATTTTAGCAGCTAACCATAATCTTATGATTAATAATATATTAACACCAGAAAAAATTAAAGACTAAAATATTGATTTCAATAAACTACAACAACTACGATTAACTGTTGCTAAAATACCGAAACGAACAAATAATATTTGTTATAAAGGTACCATTAAGTATTAATACGGTTACAAAATTATTGATTCTGCCGATAAGAAATAAAGACGGTTTTGAAATAGATATAAGAATGCAAGAAATTGTTGTTATTAATGATACTGTTTATAATTACAATAATGAAAACTATATTCCAAATCTTAAGAAATCAAATCTCTGTATTTTTTATAATAAGCAAAAGTATTACAAAGTTCTGAATAATAAGGAAGATATTTTGGAAATAAAAGAAGGAATAGTGCTTCTGTAAAATGTAAACAAGTGCCAAGTGCTCGAATGGCGGTCTGACTATCAGATAGTATGGCTATATCCTGTCCTCTATATTTCCTCTTCAGGTTAAATTGAGTACATCTTTCAATTACATAAACTTCCGCCTGGAATATGCTGGCGTGTTTTCCCATAGGTTTCGAATATTCCCTCTTAGGACCAAACACTCCAGTGCCTGTACCACTTTTCGTCTTTGGTCCATCTGTGTAGTACAAAATGGCTCCTTCTCTAAAGGATTATGCAGTAAGCTTCGGGAACTTAAATTAAGGCATTTTGGTGCACGACTCTTTCATGATCTGGTAGATTAAAATATTGGGAGGGTTTGAATCAATCTTTTTCTCTTTTCTGACTTTTGTTGCTGCCCAAAGGTGGAAAGTAATTGCCACAGTAGAAAATTGATTTTAAGTGAAAATCAACTCATTACATTTAATGATTGCGAAATAAAAATCGATGGTAATGTTTTTAAAAATAAACATAAATAATACAAAACTAGTTTTGCATTGGCACCCAACTTAAATTTAAATGATACAGAAGTTACCGTTTCTTTGGGTCAAATAGCTATAAGTGAAGTTGAAAATATAAAAGCAATAGAAGAACTAAAATATAAAAAATTAGATTTACATTCAATAGCTGGAAACTATTTTCTCATAATTTATATTCAATGTTTGATTTTAATAGTTATAATATGTAAGAAATACAGAAATTCTCTAAATAAAATCGAGGAGAATTTTCAAGGAGGGAGTTACGTCCAATGGAACATTGTCAACGGAATCTATTAAACTCCAAAATCTCATACCCAATATAAAAATAAATTATAAAGAATAATGAAAAGAAACACATTGTTGAAACTGCAACAATGTAAATTTTGATTTTTGTAATCTGATTCATTCATAAAATTGGTTCTGCTCATTCATTAATAAACTTTTGTTTCTTAAAACTTCAAACCTTTGTTTTCATCATATTGACTCACTTAAATTTTGAATCATTGGCCTAAGCAATTTTGTAACATTTATAATTTTTTAGATTAACAATTTTTGATTGTATAAAAATGGAAGTTAGTTTAGTTTTACAACAGAATCGAAAAACATCTAGTCGTTTTCATTCATTTAATTCACGCGAAACAATGGTCCAATTGAGAGGCGAGTTCGGTGAACAGTTTATTTTACGATTGGGGCCGGTCCACTGGCCGCCTATATCGTGCGACTTAATGCCTTTAGACTATTTTTTGTTGGGCTATGTTAAGGCTCATGTCGGGACAAGCCCGCAATGGTTGAGGCACTGGAAGCCAATATGAAGAATTTATTCGTGAGATACCGGCCGATATGTTGGAGAGAGTATGAAAAAATTGAAGTCAGCGTATACATACATAAGTAAAAGTAGAATATACATACATACATAAGTAAAAGGTTCAATAAGTAAATATTACCATATAGTAATTATTATTATTAATTGATTAAATTTTTGTGGTTTTTGACAATTATCAGTAATACAAAATGCATTATTTTTTAAGTAAATTTGATTATATACTATATGTGTATGTACTTATGTTTCAGACTTACAATTTTCATATACATACATATGTAGATTTTTGTTTTCTAGATCCATTATAAAATACTCACTTAATCTTTATTTTTATTTAATTATACCTATTATTTTTATATTTGATTTCACCACTTACTTCACAAATTACTTCAATAAATCAAAACGAATAGAAACTTCACAGCACCAATTCCATATGTACATATGAATATGTAAACGAAGTTAATATTGTATTTTTGTCAATTAAGGAGAGTCACTGAATTCAATTTTAAAATAACAAAATAAATTGAAAGAAAAAGAGAAGCCATATTGATTTTTTTCTTATTATCTTTGTATTTCTGGTGCTTTCAATGTTATACATATGGTGTACATATAAAAAAATTTTGAGCATAATTAAAAAAATAAGCTCTTTTTGGCCTTATCTGGCTGAGAATTATCTAAGCCGGTTGATTTAACACGAATAACCGGTTAATTTAAACAAGTATAATTTTTATACGTTTGTGTATTTTTTACAGCGTAAATACACATAACCAGTCGCTAATGTTGTGCGGTGATATCGCTGTTGATAATTTTTTAGATGGTGTGGCCTGGGATTGAACCGACGAGTTCTTGGTTGGAAGGTGGGTGTCTTACCAGACATACCACAGTGACACATACACCATTAAATACGTAGTGCATGAATTTACATACGGTGCTGTTCGAAACCTAAGCAACTTTTTTTTGTCGAGGCATTTAAGGACTCGTATATTACTAATAGATTTATTCAAAGCAAAACATTTAATTTTTGTTATTTTAGGCACCTAAATTATAACTATAATAACAAACTTTTAATCCCATTCACTATCAACTAATACAACAACAAAAACTAAATTAGCTCTTTCAGTAGCTGTTCGAAACTTAAGCAACTTTCAGTACTTTGTGTAATAAACTTTATTTTTTATGAGATTTGTTAGAATTATTGTTAGTATTGATTGCCACTTTAATTTTAAGCTCTCCGTCAGCATCTGCGTTTTTTTAAACGACATCGTCTAGATCTGTGCTTCATGAATTAATAACAATTTTAAGTAAATAAAAGAACCGGTTAATCGGTTATTTGGATAATTATTAACCGAAAACCGATTTTTAAAAAATTGCAACTTTTTGAATTATTCGAAAACCGGTTTTTGAACGAAGTCGAATAATCGATATCCCTACTAACTAAAGTAAAAGTTTCGATCGCTGACGGATGTATAAACTATTCCGTCTTAAAAAAACGACAACATATCGCATATTAAATTATAAATAGTCACAACTCAAAATTCACAAATGTTCTTTTTAAACACATGGTTTAACATGGATGCAGACATAAAGAACACCGTCGGCTGTTGCGACGGATACAATATACTCACACTTCTTTATACAGGCTTTCTTTAAAGTATGCACCATTTAATAGGTCTATTCCTCCTCTTTCTAAATCCGCAAAGAATTTTCAGACCAGTTAATATTTAGCTAAGTTATTAACTTTTAAGTGATTGAATACACAAAAAACCGGTTTTTTACCCGTAACTCATGATTTTGGAGGTATTTTCAAAATTTCAAAAACTGTTTCACCTATCGGAAAAATAGTATCACTTCACAGATATTTCTACTATATTCTTTCTTATGGTAAAAGTTTATGTTTAGTATACTTTCATTTGATGCGTAAAAAATTGAGTTATTTCTTTGTTGTTGTATAACTTTAGTTGTTGTAAAAAATTTGTTGTAATTTTTTATAGATTTTGTAGAGCCATAAATATATTCTTAAAAAATATAATATTGTTACGTTTTAAGCTTTTTAAAACGTTGAGTTCTTTTTAATTGCGTCAAAATAAAATAAATACCATGTTGATGTTGTTTTACAGTTTTTATTTCATCACTTTTACTTATTTATCTTGCATTTTTGCATATTTATCTTGCATATTTATCATATATTATTTGCATATTTATCTTGCATTTAATATTCGCTTATACAACACTTTTATTTACACCCAAACACGACTTTACTTTATGACTGCAAAACAATAACTATATCGACGTAGGCGAAGCAGCCTCCTTAACTAACTGCCTACAATTTGAAATGTTCCGGAAATGTTTCAAACGCTCTCAAATCCTCTATTTTATGTCCGTTAATTTTAAACATGTAAGATTGTGCTACCCAAAGATGGTCGAATTTGCAATGCCGTCAAATACACAAATCAGTACGGCATTACCAGGGTAACACATTAACAACATTGACACAAACCAATAGATCAAAAGCCGACAATACAGTCCCAAAGGGACTGATGTGGTGTATTTTCTTTTAAGACATTTTTATTTTCGTAACAATATTTTTTATTCATCGTATTTTAAAAAACTGAAATATCAACTAAATTTTTCAAGAATGAAGGTGTTTACTTTTATTTGACGCTCACAGTATATAACAACATAATAATAAATAAGCAACAACTTCATTCAGTTATGTGATAGATGTCGCTATGCACCTTAAAATAGTTTATTTGTGTTGTTATTTACCTATTTAGTTTTTCTCTTCAACGCACACGTTAAAACTTTACAATTGCACAAATTCATTTCTCTTTTGAGTGAGTAAAAAGTTAGTTTAATGTGGGGGTTGTCAAAAAGAGCGGTACGCTTAAAATCACTGAAGTTAAAATGGTATAAAAAATAGGTATTCATACAAAGTATAAACATGCATAAATTTATGTACATAGCTTATTATTAACACTTCTTGATGTAGCCAGCAAAATTTTAGTTCTCTTTAAAATGAAAAAACATAAAATAAAATTTGTGTCTCACACACATGCTTGTTGTTGTAATTATGGTTGCCGTTGGGGACAATGTAAACGAAGCGTATGCATTTTTTATACAAGATTTTTTAGCATTTATGGTGTTTTTTCGATATCTATGAACGCTTATATAATCTGGTTCGAAAGTAAGGCATAAGTGTTTAAGTAATTTGACTTGGTATTACTTAAAATTTTTTAAAAAATGTGGTTTCACTTGAAACAAAATTGAAAATTTAAAAACAAATTCTTAACTCATTGTGTTTTGAAAAATAGTTTGTATATTTTTATTTGCAATGGAAATTAAATTACTTTGACAATTTTAAAAAAATAATAAACTCATGTTTGTGGAAAATGATAAATAATGTCTATATGTTTATTTGCGATGGAAATGGTAGTTTATATTTTAAATAAATTACATTATTTAAAATTTGTTCTTTTTTAATTGTTAATATTAAAAAAATATGTATTTTTTTATGATTGTATTTATTTTAGTTTTTGAATTGTCAAAAGATAAAGTCAAGATAATTTAGTTTTCGAACTTGACAGCATTTTTATAACTGCTTAATCATGGTGAAATTATATCAGGTGAAGTTGCCTGTTCGGCTGTTTTTTTTTATTAGTTTGTGTACGAGAGACTGTCAAAAGTTTTTCTTATAGGGACTTACTAAATAGATCAATTCTAGGATTAAACTATACCTTATTGGCAAAAATATGCTTCAAAACGTATTAAAATATAATATATATATATATATATATATATATATATATATATATATATATATATATATACATATATATAATATAATTTTCAAATATTTCGCTTTTCTATATATATAATTTATGTTTGTGATTAAAAGGCGTCCAGAAAAGCGAAATATTTGAAAATTAAATTTTTCAACAAAATAAAATATTTCTACTTTACAAATGTGAGCTGAATCAAACTTTTGCTTACGATTTTTTTGTATTAAAATTTTTTTACATTTGCCTTAACATACATAAAAAATATTGCCTGTTGTTTTTGTAAAAAATAAGTTGTTGTACGGACAACACTACCTTGTTCAATGTGCCTTGTGCTTAATTGTTAAGCACTTATAAATAAACTGCTTATTTAAGCGGACATAGGGTAACATTTTTATGAAATGTTTTTATGCGTTTCGAAAAAAACACTATTAAGCTTGCATCGCATTTTGTGAATAATCTAAATAGTTACTAAATTAACAATAAAATAATAAATAATAAGTTTTTAAGGAATAGTTGTAATTAAAATAAGAAAATAATTTTTAATTTAGTTTTAACACTAAGGTGGTTGGAAATAGAGATTTCGGATTACTTCGTTCTGTTTGTATTACTTAATTGAATTCTGCCGTTCGCACGGCACCTTCTAACAGCTAGCATATGAAGTCAATGCAGCGAGCGGCCATTGCTTTCTTTGTTGTTTTTGTTTCGTTTATTTTATTTTTTGTATTTGACAGCATACTTTAGCGAGGTCAATTTAATAAATTTGCAATGTTAAATCTATAATTAAAACACTTTGATTAAGAGCTAATAAGTATGCCAAACTCTTTTGATCTAAGTTAAAGAAAAAACGGTGTCGTGCGAACATAGCATGAAATTAACAAACAGCATGAAATAAAATTGTTTTTTTTTCGTTACTTAACATGAAATAAATTAACTTACATACATATATATGTTACGTATATTAACAGTGGTGGCCAGA
This sequence comes from Wohlfahrtia magnifica, assembly GCA_023159175.1. Taxonomy (NCBI): domain Eukaryota; kingdom Metazoa; phylum Arthropoda; class Insecta; order Diptera; family Sarcophagidae; genus Wohlfahrtia; species Wohlfahrtia magnifica. The sequence continues at coordinate 195,317 of JAKWBJ010000098.1, read as the reverse complement.
GAGAAAACAGCATTTGTAGTAGTAGTAGCAAATTTTTGCAGTGTACGTTGAAAAAAAATCCCAGTTGACCCCGTCGTAATGTCGCGAAAATCGTGCACGACAGGCTGAGCGGCAATGTCATTGGACTTGTATTCGATCATACTTTGTATGAATATTTTCTTATGTAATCGTTAACGAATACATAGAAGAAATTGTCTATTGTGTTGCCGTTAACGACATCGTAGTCGAAAATGTCCGCATTGCTGTCTTCATAGACAGCGAAGACGACATTGTCATTCAGGTTGACGACACATTAAAAGACGCTATCTTTAATGTATCCATTCTTTTTGGAAGACTCTATAAAAAAATTTGAATACACTGTTACGAAAATAAAATTAGGAACCTCTGCGTTTATTACTTCGCTAAAATATATAAACAAAAGCTGTAAGAACAACTATACGTGCTGTCTACAAATAACCATATCTACAACAACAAACATTAGGAGAGGTAAAGTAAATAAAGTTTTGTAGAGTTAAAGGCAGTTAACAATATTTATAAAAAAAAAATTATCAATATTCTTGCATTTGTTTTATTTGTGCAAGGAAAACAATAATAAAATTCACTAAATTAACATCACATAGGTGAGTATGCAGTAAGTAAAGTTTTTGGGTTTTTATCAAAAAAATTGGAAAAAATTTTTCCAATTAATTATTTGTTAGGGCCAAGTCTATTTATTATACCTTCTTTAAGTCGTGAATGCATCAATATCACCAAGTCTTGCATCACAGAACTGGGAATTTTTAATGTATGGAAACTGATATATGTATGGAAACTGAAATAAAACTTTTTTGTGTGAATTAATTTATAGACTTTTATTTAAATGAAATATATACATAGATTGAGTAGCTGTATACTCATTTTAGTGATACACTGCAATGTAAATGTTATATAGAATACCGATATTTATGTTAAATTCTTTACCAAATAAGGCTTATAAAACATTTCATTAATTTTTTAAACATTTTTTATTTTTTGTACCATCTAAATTATATTGAATTATTAGTTCTTTGCCTAAAATTCTACTTAAATTATTTAAGTTGCAACTCATAATATTTTTAATTCCTATTGTCTGGAAAAAAATGGTAAGAATGAAAACAAATAATTATATAAATGATATAATTACATATTTTTCTTATCCTTACTATCTCAATATTTTTTCAGTTGACAGATCACTTTCGAGTTTTTGCAAGTCTTCATCCGTCCAAATAAGAAACGGTGTATGGAAAAGTCATTTATTTCGCCTTAACAAAATATTATTTTCAGCCAGTAGTTCAACCAAGGTTTTTATTCTATGGCTTCGCTATCAATTTTCTTTTTTAGGTTGTCTAATTCTTTTAAAATACATTCCATGTTTACTTTATTTTTCACTGTGCAGTTAATCTATAACTTTTAACGATAACGAATTTAAAGGCAACTATGTAAAATTAGAACTAATGAAAATTTGCCTTTGTAGGGCAAGCATATCATTTTGCATTTTATACTATTCACGTCTATTAAAAATACGTTTTCTATTCCATCAAGTTTTTCAACTAATCAAATTCCTAATTGGGTTGATGGAACAGTAAGTTCGTAAAAGTTTTTTTTTTTGGTATTTTAATTCCACGTTCTTCTTTTTATATTTAATAGCTTTTTTATTAGGTTTATAAGTCATATGTTTCTTTGCAACTATAATAGATTTGTTTTCATAATAGTTTCACACTTCCTCTAAAATTGTATTGGGCTTTTATTTATGTATTTATTTATTCAATTACATATTCTCACTCCCTGTACAACAAGACTATACCATATTTAGAGCACAAGGACTTATCACGTTACAATAATTTAACGTTAACATAGAAAAACTTGAAATTAATAACATAATAAATCTAAAAAATAATCAGTTAGAGAAAAAAATATATATATAAAAGATAAAAAAGTTAAAACCTAAAAGTTGAGCTAAATAAAAAAAAACAATTATTCAAAAAAGTTAAATAGATATGTCTTGAGACTATTAGCATTGCTGTTACGTTGCTGACTGAATAGAAGATTATTCCAAAGAAGTGCCGCGTGAACATATTACTGCCATTCAGACACTAAGCATTGATGGTGAGTTATTATGATTTTCGACTTCGTGGCGATTGGAAAAATTGTAGTTTCACAAATAAATATTCCGGAGTTTCAGTATTATTATAAGAGTCGAATTTTCAGCAGATTTTCAAAGGTGGCTCCGTAAAGGTTATTAAAAAGAGGCGACACGCTATCAAACCTCCTCAATCCACACACATATCTTATTGTTACGAAAATAAGATTGGGAACCTCTGCGTTTATTACATCGCTAAAATAAATAAACAAAACTGCAAGAACAACTATACGTGCTGTTTACAACTAACCAAATCCACAATACAAAAAATAACATGGCAACAACAATAATTAAGCAGCAAAGAAAACAAGTAACAAACAATAAACAAGCAACAACAAATACTAAAAGCTGAAAGAGGTAGATGTTTACATACGCATACGCTACAAAGGAACTAAAAAGAAATTGAAAGAAAGAAATAGAATCTACCTTAAATATCGAGAGGTTCGAGAGCTTTCGATGTATTGTTTACTCAGCCACATAAAAAGCACATCGATGCGAATAATGGTCAGTTTCAAGTAAAGTTAACTCAGCGAATGTGTTATTGGTGTGAAGAGAGTTTATAAGGAGTAAACTCGTGAAGCTAGTAGTGAACTATAAACCGGTTTAGTTGGATCAAAGACTATATAATATAAAGATGTTCCACTCAGTACATTTTGGTTTAACAGCTTAATGATGCTATGGACAAGTGGCAAAGGAAGGGAAAAAAATTTGCTCTTTTTCTCTTTTTTTGCAGATAATTTTTTTGTAGCTAACAAAAAACGGGGGAGAGCGAAAGCACTTTTATTTTGCTCTCTTGCAAAATAAAGTAGTATTTGATTATTCTTACTGTTTATGTTATTTTTTTTTTAAATAAAAGCTGTGGTTTATTTTCGTAATTTTTTAAAAAGGTTGTTCTTTCTATTAAATGTGAGATTGAAAAATTCAAAGAAACAAGATGACTTCGTAGGTGAGTGTAGGGAAAATCACATTTGTTTTGCAATTTATTGCAATTTATTGCAAATTCTTCTTTATTGTTTTTGTGTGATAAGCACTTCTCATTAGAGCTTATTGGGAAGAAATTTTTGAGGCGAGGTGCCGTGCCAAGTTTATACTTAACTGAAAATAACGAGGACATGAGTGTAGAAGGAATCGAAGTCTATTCTGAAAATGATTTGCAACTTTTCAGATCTCCGCCACAAACGCGTAGAGGATGAAAATCGCCTTCACCTTTATGTACAAATTGTGAAAAAAATGTAAAAAATGAAGCACTTTACTGAAAAAAATACTACAATATAATTAAAAAGCTTAATACAAAAATGCTAACTATTCGTGGTTTAAGGTCAAAAACTGAGTCTTTGAAGAAAAGAGTTACAATTAAAAAAGTCCATTGAAAGCGAAATTGATGAGTTGTATATTAATCCACATGAATAAACGCTTTGTAAAATGCTCATAAAGCTCGATGGGAAGATCAGGAGAGAAGCTTGGCTGAAAGTATTTATTATAGATCCACCTCTACGTATTTATTTTTATGAAATACTTTAAAACTGAACCTTCCAAGTCTTTCTTCCCTAAGCAGATAGAGCGATATTAAGAATTTGCAGCCTGGCAATAATTTATGCATATATAATGCACTGGAAGCAACAGTTCGTAAAATGCAGCATGCAGAAAAACAGTGTATACTAATTGTTTGATGAAGTATCTATCCGGCGTAATTTTACATATAATAACTCTGTAGATGTTATAGATGGAGTGGTAGATCTTGGATATGAGCGCAAAAATGAAGTCGGTACACAAATTTGTGTTTTTATCTTAAGAGGAATCTTGAAGAATTGGAACTTCCTTTTAAATTACGTCATGACAGCTACCTCAGTAAAAGGGTATATTCTAAAGCAGTTATTTCTGTCTAATTTAGATATTGTAACCAAAATGGGACTCAATGTACGCGCAGTAACTTTTGAACAAGGCCCAACAACAGAAAGTGCTATGAGCTTTTGGGTGCAACCTCAAAAAATCTTATTTTTCATACAACAGTAATAATATCTACTTACTGTACGATGTGCCCCATATTTTCAAGTCTATTAGAAATGCCTTTCTCAAAGCAGATTTCAAAACACCTGATGGAATAGCTCGGTTTGATGTAATCCCAGAAATTTTCGAATTAGAGCACGGAAAACCCACAAAAATGACAAAATTGACAGTAAGCCATATTTATCCTACGAATTTTGAGACAATGCGTGTAGACATAACTTTTAGTCACTCTGTTGCTGCTGCAATTCATTCCGCAAATGAAAACCGCCAATTTACACGAAATACAGTGGAAGCTACTGCTTCAACTTGCGCATTTATTAAAAAGCTGAACAAATATTTTGATTGCCTAAATAGCAAGGTTTTCAAAGACCCCAACCCATTAAGGAGTGGATTCCAACGGAACAATAAAGTTTGGGAAACTCTAAAGGATTTATTAAGCTACATAAGTCAAGTTTCGTATTTGGGCAGCAAAATTTTTTCCATTAATGGACTTATTCAAACCACCAGGGGTATAATGTCTTTATCAGAAGAAATGTTTCAAGAAGATGACATGCTTTTTATTTTAACCAGTCACTTTAATCAAGATCCATTAGAGAACCTATTTTCGTACCTTCGCGCAAAAGGCGGACAGTGTAAAAACCCTTCAGTTCATGAATTCAACATTACCATGGCCAAGCTGTTATCTTTAAAAATAACTCAGTTTAATACCTTATCTAATTGTGAAAAAGATGACGCGGTTATGTTGCCTATAAATTTTCAAACAATTTTAGAGGATCTTTCAAAAGATGCTAGCACATACCGATGTCAACAAACTTCCGCACAGAACGCTCTTAATATCTATGAAGGTAATGAAGAATATTTTGACGAAAACAGCGATAGTTTTATTTCCGTTTCTGTACCAATTGAATTAACGTCAAGCCGTTATTTCGCAACGAATATCTTGCCAATAATGTCGATTGGATATAATTAAACCCACCCAAATATTGACATACCCCTTTCGAAATGTATATACATGCGAAAAATTATAACGAAGAATCAGATTTTGGAAGTTTGTGTGGACCATCCGATTTGTTTTTTGAAATATGCAAGATTCAAATAAAAGTATTTGAAAAAATATTCACAGAAGACAAAAGCATACGAAATATAAAGAAAACTATTGTCGAACAATGCATACAATGCACAAAAAATACAACATATTCATTTTGGTATGAGGAGAATGACGTATGCTATAAACATAGATTAGAGATGCTGAATCTTCTTGTGCTAACATTACTTCGTAAGCATTCTTCATGGCAGACTCAAAACTATAAATCATCGGGTGCTGTGAAAGTCAAAATTTTAACTCATTAAAAATTAATTGAAATAACCTGTCCAGATGTAACAACATTTTATCTTTATTTCTTTGTAAAAATTTCTATATTATAATAAATGCTTGTTAAAATTTGTATGTTATTTATAAGAAATCAGTATTTCGGTGCGATTCGTCTCCCTTTTTATCTTTCAGAGAGCCTATAAATGATTTTCTCTTTTATATGTGATTTTTGATAAATCCCATGCAGATTTTTGCAATGGAAACACAACGTACGGCAGTGTGCTATCTTTATAATTATATAGTCTTTGGTTGGAGTAAACTCAGTAAAGAAAGTTAAGTGTGGATAACCTCTGGTTGAAGAGGTTGTGATCGAACCTAAGTTATAACTAAGATCGGGTTGGAAGATCTTTAGGAAGAAAGATCTGTCGAGTGATTGTTGTTGTTTACAAAGTTGTAAACAGACAGAGTGATTAAGAATAAAAATTGTTATTGCCTGTAAAAGATTACAAGCAGTGGTGTACATAACTGTGTTGAATAAAGATTCTTTTTAATTAAAACCAAACACAAAATTTATTTCATTTTAACTACAATCTACGAACTCATAAGTACACGTTTTTAAAAACGTAACATTATAATATTGTTAAACAAAATATTCAACTTTCTGCTAACCCCTCACAGCTTGCAAGCAATTCAGATCCCTGTAATAAGGAAGGAATGAGGTATTACTTGGCAAGTAGAATCCTAATTTTTAAAGGCGTTAAATATTGCGAAAACCACAAAGTCCGAAGTTTTGCATATGTTCGATTATTCCAAGATTTTTCGCCTTGTTAACAATTACAATCTTCACACCATTTAGAACTATATCCTGATAAATAGCGGCAGTTAGCCTCTTTTTACATATGATAATGCACTTTGGCTTGGCCGGATTCAAACAGAGACCGACCATTCGTACTAGCCCGCAGGTAAATCCGATATAAATATTCTGGACTGTGCTGCTCAAGATAAGTTACACATCATCAGCATAAAGATGAATTCTACATTTTGAAAGATGCTGTGGCAGATCATTCACATATAACGAAAACAAAAGTGGTCCCAAAATAGAACCTTGATGCACTCGCCTTATGAGTGGTAAACTATGTATGTGGACATGCATTATTCAAAAGTCCCGATTGTTTCCGATTCGATAGATATGACCACAAAAGCTTAGCTGACGTGTTTGAAAACCTGAACAAGTGTAGGACCAATAAATTAATATTACCACTCTCCAACCCATGACGTATATCCTCGCTAACATCTCAAAGAGCCGTGATACAAATATACCTGCGACGAAAACCTGATTGCACACTGATAAACAAATTATGCTCCTCGATATATGCAATCACTTGACTGTATAAAATTTTGTCAAATATTACTGAAAGGAAACACAATATGGTTATAGGTCTGAAATCTCCGTGCGACTTTGGCAAAGGAGCAATTTTCAGACAATTAAATTGGTTATTAAGTGGTTACCGTCCACATCATTATTTCCATCAAACGATGCATTACTTCATTGAATGTAAAAAATTTTCGAAATCATAAGCAGAAAATTCAGTGATTAATCCCACTTTAACACAGTCACAAGTATGGAGCAAATTATGGACATTGTATATCAAATTCTGTTGTCCATAAATACTTCCAAAGAACTTTACAAAATCCCTTAAAAGTTCTTCGGCCGCTTAAAAATTATTACTAAAGGAATAGGGCAGCTTAGGAAATTGTAGAATGTGTCCTCGGAAACAACGCCTTTTAAAACAATATATAATATAATATAATATAATATAATATAATATAATATAATATAATATAATATAATATAATATAATATAATATAATATAATATAATATAATATAATATAATATAATATAATATAATATAATATAATATAATATAATATAATATAATATAATATAATATAATATAATATAATATAATATAATATAATATAATATAATATAATATAATATAATATAATATAATATAATATAATATAATATAATATAATATAATATAATATAATATAATATAATATAATATAATATAATATAATATAATATAATATAATATAATATAATATAATATAATATAATATAATATAATATAATATAATATAATATAATATAATATAATATAATATAATATAATATAATATAATATAATATAATATAATATAATATAATATAATATAATATATATAATATAATATAATATAATATAATATAATATAATATAATATAATATAATATAATATAATATAATATAATATAATATAATATAATAATATAATATAATATAATATAATATAATATAATATAATATAATATAATATAATATAATATAATATAATATAATATAATATAATATAATATAATATAATATAATATAATATAATATAATATAATATAATATAATATAATATAATATAATATAATATAATATAATATAATATAATATAATATAATATAATATAATATAATATAATATAATATAATATAATATAATATAATATAATATAATATAATATAATATAATATAATATAATATAATATAATATAATATAATATAATATAATATAATATAATATAATATAATATAATATAATATAATATAATATAATATAATATAATATAATATAATATAATATAATATAATATAATATAAATATAATATAATATAATATAATATAATATAATATAATATAATATAATATAATATAATATAATATAATATAATATAATATAATATAATATAATATAATATAATATAATATATAATATAATATAATATAATATAATATAATATAATATAATATAATATAATATAATATAATATAATATAATATAATATAATATAATATAATATAATATAATATAATATAATATAATATAATATAATATAATATAATATAATATAAATATAATATAATATAATATAATATAATATAATATAATATAATATAATATAATATAATATAATATAATATAATATAATATAATATAATATAATATAATATAATATAATATAATATAATATAATATAATATAATATAATATAATATAATATAATATAATATAATATAATATAATATAATATAATATAATATAATATAATATAATATAATATAATATAATATAATATAATATAATATAATATAATATAATATAATATAATATAATATAATATAATATAATATAATATAATATAATATAATATAATATAATATAATATAATATAATATAATATAATATAATATAATATAATATAATATAATATAATATAATATAATATAATATAATATAATATAATATAATATAATATAATATAATATAATATAATATAATATAATATAATATAATATAATATAATATAATATAATATAATATAATATAATATAATATAATATAATATAATATAATATAATATAATATATATAATATAATATAATATAATATAATATAATATAATATAATATAATATAATATAATATAATATAATATAATATAATATAATATAATATAATATAATATAATATAATATAATATAATATAATATAATATAATATAATATAATATAATATAATATAATATAATATAATATAATATAATATAATATAATATAATATAATATAATATAATATAATATAATATAATATAATATAATATAATATAATATAATATAATATAATATAATATAATATAATATAATATAATATAATATAATATAATATAATATAATATAATATAATATAATATAATATAATATAATATAATATAATATAATATAATATAATATAATATAATATAATATAATATAATATAATATAATATAATATAATATAATATAATATAATATAATATAATATAATATAATATAATATAATATAATATAATATAATATAATATAATATAATATAATATAATATAATATAATATAATATAATATAATATAATATAATATAATATAATATAATATAATATAATATAATATAATATAATATAATATAATATAATATAATATAATATAATATAATATAATATAATATAATATAATATAATATAATATAATATAATATAATATAATATAATATAATATAATATAATATAATATATAATATAATATAATATAATATAATATAATATAATATAATATAATATAATATATATAATATAATATAATATAATATAATATAATATAATATAATATAATATAATATAATATAATATAATATAATATAATATAATATAATATAATATAATATAATATAATATAATATAATATAATATAATATAATATAATATAATATAATATAATATAATATAATATAATATAATATAATATAATATAATATAATATAATATAATATAATATAATATAATATAATATAATATAATATAATATAATATAATATAATATAATATAATATAATATAATATAATATAATATAATATAATATAATATAATATAATATAATATAATATAATATAATATAATATAATATAATATAATATAATATAATATAATATAATATAATATAATATAATATAATATAATATAATATAATATAATATAATATAATATAATATAATATAATATAATATAATATAATATAATATAATATAATATAATATAATATAATATAATATAATATAATATAATATAATATAATATAATATAATATAATATAATATAATATAATATAATATAATATAATATAATATAATATAATATAATATAATATAATATAATATAATATAATATAATATAATATAATATAATATAATATAATATAATATAATATAATATAATATAATATAATATAATATAATATAATATAATATAATATAATATAATATAATATAATATAATATAATATAATATAATATAATATAATATAATATAATATAATATAATATAATATAATATAATATAATATAATATAATATAATATAATATAATATAATATAATATAATATAATATAATATAATATAATATAATATAATATAATATAATATAATATAATATAATATAATATAATATAATATAATATAATATAATATAATATAATATAATATAATATAATATAATATAATATAATATAATATAATATAATATAATATAATATAATATAATATAATATAATATAATATAATATAATATAATATAATATAATATAATATAATATAATATAATATAATATAATATAATATAATATAATATAATATAATATAATATAATATAATATAATATAATATAATATAATATAATATAATATAATATAATATAATAATATAATATAATATAATATAATATAATATAATATAATATAATATAATATAATATAATATAATATAATATAATATAATATAATATAATATAATATAATATAATATAATATAATATAATATAATATAATATAATATAATATAATATAATATAATATAATATAATATAATATAATATAATATAATATAATATAATATAATATAATATAATATAATATAATATAATATAATATAATATAATATAATATAATATAATATAATATAATATATAATATAATATAATATAATATAATATAATATAATATAATATAATATAATATAATATAATATAATATAATATAATATAATATAATATAATATAATATAATATAATATAATATAATATAATATAATATAATATAATATAATATAATATAATATAATATAATATAATATAATATAATATAATATAATATAATATAATATAATATAATATAATATAATATAATATAATATAATATAATATAATATAATATAATATAATATAATATAATATAATATAATATAATATAATATAATATAATATAATATAATATAATATAATATAATATAATATAATATAATATAATATAATATAATATAATATAATATAATATAATATAATATAATATAATATAATATAATATAATATAAATATAATATAATATAATATAATATAATATAATATAATATAATATAATATAATATAATATAATATAATATAATATAATATAATATAATATAAATTGGTGCTACTCTGTGGCCTTCCATCTTTTAAGCTCTACTAAACTTCTTGGTTTACGACCAAATTCTGGGAATATAGCTAAACATTAATTATAAATTATTCGTTAAAAATAGTTCGTTGTTAAAACTTAGTTTCTTAATTAGCTCATAGAATTTTTCTCATTGCTTCTAAAACATTTAAATGCATTGAGTCTAGTCTATTTTAATATTATTTTTTTCCAGATCAGTTTGAAGTGTTTGAAATATTACAGAGTGGTGTTCGGGACATTTTATATTTTTAAGCATTTCATTTATTCTTTTCTCGCCAGATACATGGAAATAAGTGGTAACGTTGTTTATTTTCGTGTCAACTTGATTGTATTTGCTACATCCATGAAATGCATTATGACCTGCACGTCCAGTTAAAAATTACCTAGAAGGAGCATCGCATAAGAAGGCTCTTATCGAAAAATAAATTAAAACTAATTAATTACATTAAAAATTACATTTTTAACTTAGTTTGTAAAATCATGCATTTTTAAGTTTGTAGATTTTCCTAAAATTGGTCACAAAGCTCCGTTTAAAAAGTAGTAAGTCGTCAACACCTATATATAATTCAATTAAGTCTATATCTTTAAGTAAATCCATGGTTTTCGTTCAATATTTTGTGGTGATTCTTCGTCAAAATTTTTCGCAACAAAATTGCATTCTGATGCACTATTTATGATTTCTAAATATATTCTTTTTTATGTGCAATTTCCCTTCATAATTTTCCTCGCATTTTTAATTTTTCACCGCTTACCAAAACTCTTATCAATTTAGAGCACTCAATTTATAAACAAAAATCACAGTTCTTATTTTTTTAACTTTTAACACAAAACCTTAATTTTGAACTGCTTTATAAATACTAAATATTATTTTTTCGACAAAGTTCTTCTATACCCTTGTTTTTTTATAACTTTCCCGTTATATTTGAATTCTATTATTCTTGAAGCTAAAAATAAAATACAACATATACAATAAAAACCAACGCTGATTTTTTGGAATGCATTCAAGACAAAGTTTAAGACACTGTCGTCAACGGAATGTATATAGGACAACATATAAGATTTTGTCGATGAACCCATCGATAACGCAGACTACATTTAAAGCTCAACTATAATAAGCGTCGGCTAGCTTAAACGACTGTTCGAATTTAAACAGTCAAATGTGTACAACTATAGCATACGTAACAAGCTCTTCGTTGTGTTTCGTTTAGTTTCCTTTGCTTACGTTTTGAGCGAACCCAATCACACTTTACGTACATAAACAGCTGTATGTGTGTTATATGCAAAACAATAATAAAAGAAGCACGTTGTGCAATGGATGCTCTTGGTTTTATTCGTCAGCGACGATTAAACATGAGTAGCGGGTGTATTCAGATTTTTTTAATTTTTGTTTAAACTGTGTTATTTTTCTGATAATACTTAAATTTTTACACAAAATATAAAATTTTTTAAGTATATTTTTATTAAAAAAGTAAATCTATCCAGATACGAATTCTGCGAATTATCCATTCAACTTAACTCTCAGATAGCAATTTTCATATTCTCACTAACACAACTATTCATCAAGTATATTATAGCCACCAAAAAGTTGATTAAGTACAATGTCGACGAGCTTGTCGTCAATATTCAGTTGATCATCGACAACTTCGAGGAAATTGACTGCGAAATATCGTACACGCACACTTACGCTATGTTGTCGGCAATTGCTGACATATTCAATTATGTCTTAATGGAAGTTTACACGATAAGACCTTAAGTACCTAAAATCAGAGAAAATATATTATATATATATATATATATATATATATATATATATATATATATATATATATATATTATATTTCATTCTATATTATATATATATATATATATATATATATATATATATATATATATATAATATATATATATATATATATATATATATATATATATATAATATAATATATATATATATAGAATATATATATATTTCATATATATATATATAGAATATATATATATAATATATATATATAGAATATATATATATATTAAATTATATTATATTATTATAATTATAATTATTATTATTAATTATATATATATTCAAATATCTCCAGGTATTGTAAGCCGTGGAAAGCAGTAGTACAAATTATTAATATTATGTACACATGTTTATACTCCTGTTAGCCGTGTAAGTCTGAGTGGAAAAGATTGCATAGTTGTTTTACCACAAGTAAAACTTTCCTATGTGGCTGGGAGCGATTGGTAAGAACTTTTATACTATATATAAAAATATGTACATATATTAGTGTAACATTTCATTTCTTTAGATTGAAAACATATAGCATATAGAATCTACAGTGGATCCTTCTATTATAATTACGAGGGTTCAGTAGCACTATATTAATGGCTGTGGTGGATGCATATTATAAATTTATAATGGTGGATGTTGGGACTAACGGCAAAACCAATGAGGCCGCTGCATTTAACGCGTCATATATAGGCGACTGCATTAAAAGAAACGGATTTAGGGGTAATTTTGAAAATATTTATCATATTTTATATAATACTTTTATATTTTATTTATTTCCAAAAAAATTAATAATATTCCTGAATCAGTACACAAAAAAAAAACACGTTTCCAATTAGTTGGCTATTTACTCGTATACTTATAAAGGGTGTCCAAAATTGAGGTATCATTTTAATTTTGCTGAATTTTTTTTTACTTGTAATTTTTATTCTAAATTTTTATTTTCAGATTCTAAATAAATTCCGAAGGAACGAAGGAACAGCGTGATTTTATTATTAAAGCATTTTTTGGAAATGGCAAAAGTTTCAAGATGTAATTAGGAAATTTAGAACAAAATTTGGTAGAGAAAATGTTCCAAAAAATCGTGGTACTTATGTACCATACGTGTTCATATCTGATTACGCTTTTCGTTTAACGCAAAGGATGTTGAAGCCATACAGCCAGATACAGTTTAACAACAACAAAGTTATCAACTACCGCTTATCAAGAGCAAGACCCTTTTTTTAAAATGCATTTGGTATACTTTCCAGTAGATTCCAAATCTTTCATCGTGAAATAAACCTTTCAGTCGAAAAAATAGATCTAATAACACTAACTTGTTTCGATCTACACAACTTTTTATGTAGAGAAGGAGAGGAAAAACCACTATTGGAAACTCTCTAACTTGGAAATATCATCTGGCCACAACAGTAGTGACGAAGCCTCCAAAATAAGAGACATTTTTCAAAATTTCTTCAATAATTTTGATATTCTTCACTGCAAAATGATGTCGAAAATAAATTTATTTTTAAAATATGAACAAAACTCAAAATGTGTATATTCAGTATAAATAAACTTTTATTTCATAGTATTATTAAAAATCACAGTTTCAAAATCAAAACTGCTATAATTATTAACAAAAAAGAAAATCACAGAATTCACTTTAAATATAAAAATAAAATAACAATATTACAAAAAATTATTGAAAATTTACTAATGTAATAAAAAAGAAAATTTCTAACAAATAAAGTAAATATCAACAAATTTGTGTTTGTTTTCTTTTAAATTCAAAAACTAAACTCATATTTTTTCTATTAATTCATCACGCAAACCCTTATCTTTTATCTCAGTTAAATTTGAGCGAATGAAATTAAGCGTTTGTTTTATATATTCTTCTTTCAGCGTTCAAAATAATTTTTTTAAATCTAAAAGGTAATTTTTAGTTACTGTTAAAAATTCATCATTGGAACTCTGACGTTTGGCTCTTCTCTTCATTGATTTCCGTAAATGAACTTTCTTCATATTTCTATGGAATTAAGAAAACAAATATATTAAACAATTAATCTGCGTTATGTATACACAAGTCTCCTTCGATTAGCATGGTACTGGTTTTGCACCAGGTTACAAATATAATGGTTACAACAGGGACAAAACTCTAACATGAGCAGTTTACAGTTAACATAAACGTCGTGTTGGTGCTAATGTTGAACATTTCATATTTCGAGTAGACTAAATATTAGTGTCGAATAACATGGAATCAATAAGCATTGCTATTCGAGGTATGCCTTTTTAAATTTTTTGAATATAATTTAGAAAGGTAGACATAGACTACTTACTCTACTTAGTTTTGGAGATCCAGGTATGTCGTCCACCTTTGAGAGACTGGTATCATTATCTACCTAAAAAATAATGCAACACTTGAGTATAAACTTAATCACATCCTGTGTACATATATACACACTTACATAAGAAAGGTTTGTTTTTCCTTTTCTCACGATCACAAAATCAGTTAAAAAATGAAGATGTTCAAATCAATAAGCTGTTGGGACGCATATATCTTCATCTCTAGCTCCGTTTCTTTGACTTTCGCGTATCTTAGGGATCTCGTCCATACTGAGAACGAAATTAATTCATTTTTGTCTGAAAAAGTGTAACAACATTTTATTCGTTGCAAATATACTAAATTAAATACAAAATACTTTAACTACATGTGCCGTCATGTTTGTTTCAAGTGATCCCCAATTTTTTCCAAAGCAGCAGTTCTTGCGCGCTTATTGTGGTACAGCGCGTTCTTAGAATTATACAAACAGACATGCTTCCTCCACTGCTCTATTAGTTCCAAAACTGCAGTTTGACTCCATTCGGTGTAAAAAATAAAAAGTGTACTTGACAAATTTTTATTATAAATTTAAATAAATAAATTTAAGTAAATAAATATAAAATAGTTTACTTACCTTAAGCATAGATGGGATATTACTTCATTTATTAATTCCATTTTATTTTTTTAAATTTTTATTTTCACACAAAAATTTTTGTTGTTCTATTTTCTAGCCTTCTTTATTTTAAATAATCATATATGTTTTCTTTTCCTTATTTTTGTTTTTCTTTTTTTGGCGCCTTCCTTTTTTTAACTAATCACAGATGTTTTCTTTTGTTTATTTACATAAAAATACATCCCTGATCTAAAGAAATGTGATGGTTTTTAAAAAATTTTTAAAAACAAAAAAAGCCGTACGACTGTCAAATTTTCATCCGTATTTTCTCTAATTGAGTTTGCACGATACTGTCGCTTTTTCTTACACAAATTTTACATGTCGCACGATGTGATACAACAGTCTAAACCCCCCTTTAGAGACATCCTGGACGACAATGTCGTGTACGACACAAAGAAAAAGTTTTAACATGCACAGAGATATACGCCTGTTTTCATCAAAACAAGGCGAATTTAATAAGGTGATCTTATTTTTAAAACGGATTTTTTTAATAATATTAATAAATCACAACAGTTCGGATTTCGCCAAAAGCACCCTACTGTGCACCAATTGAGAAGAGTCGTTAATTATCTCGATTGTAACGAACGGAATCGTAAAAGTACTGGCCATAATTACCTGGATTCCATGACGTTTTGATCTTTATACTTAATGCTTTAAGTTTTCCAACATATCTGCATAAAATTACAATCACTGATACTCCACTGATTTGTAGGACAGTAACTTTAACCACGTAATGCTTAAATCATTCGCAAAGGAACAGGCTCTGTCATATAATGAAAAACGCAGACCTTCTACATATGACATTGTTACGAAAATAAAAATTCAACACTGTATTGTGGGATATTGGCATATTTTGTGTCACCCTGTCAAAAGCCGGAACCAGTGTGTATCATACTATAAGCTTCCAGAATAAAAACACCTTGCTTTGATGGTAGCTCACCCCTATCCGTACTTAAATTCCAATTCGAGACAGTGGCGAGTAGAAACGGATAGGATGATGAAGAGAAAGCACTGGAATTAAATTTGGCCATAAGATATGCTGTAGCGGAAATTCTAGAAACCATGCCAACCAGCTGCAGAAACAATTACAATGACTTAACAATTACAATGACTACAGCGTAAATTTGGTGATGGGCACAAACGCGATTTGTACATGGAGTTAAGGTGCCGAACGCAATAGGCTAATGAGTCGCTTCAAGCCTTTGCAATGGAAGTCGTGAGGTTGGTACACCTTACTTAGCCAGGAAGAAATAACCCACTAGTATATCTTCTGAAGACCGAAGCTTTCATCAACGGCTTACGAGACCCCGAAGTTAAGCTAGCTGTATGTGCAACACAAAATACAACCTTTGCAGATACTGTGGCGTTAGCACTAGCTCAGGAGACAGCTCGCCCGTTATCAAAGCCACAAATACACAAGGTACGTAATTTAGAAGTTGTGAAAGAAAGATGATTAAATCAACAAAATAGAGGAGGTGGTAAAGCGGCTCCTAGCTGAGCAGAAGTCAAAATTGAAATGTTTTAATTGCGGAAAGAACGTCCACTTCCAGAGAAACTGTAAAGCGCCACGCAAAAGGTCCAGGTCCGTTTCACCACCGAGAAATAATAAACGGGCCAACTACCATCACATAACAAAAGAGTCCGCGTTAAACTAAAACGAGCTAGCACTGAGGGGCAAAAGCTAGCTCCCACGAGCGATGGCCCAGCAATCTCCATATCAGTGATGCAGAAAAATAACAGCAACCTTACAGCGTGCGGGTACATTAATAGCAGACAACACCTTTCACTATAGACACCGCTGCGACACAGTCTATAATCAGACCCGATGTGGTAAAGGAAAAGTGTGAGAAACTTAATAATATCAGACTACGAATATCTGCTGGGGGAGTCTGTCATCGTCTACGGAAAAATTGAGGTGAAAGTGACTATAGCGAACATTACCGTAAGCCATATTTTTATTGTCGCCGATATTGTAGACGAGGTTATCATTGGTGCTGACTTTATGATAGTCCATGGCATCAACTTGAATATGGGGCAACAGATAATGAATTGGCGTAATGTAGATATACCTCTTGACGTGGGATACCAGCATCAAGTGCACACCAGAAGATTAGTTGCTGTAAAGCAACAAAAACTACCACCTCAGACTAGGCCATTGATATAGGCGCGTATAGAGGGAGATTGTGAGAACAACCGCTTGTGGGTAGTAGAACCAGCAGCAATTAAAGTGGACTTGTTGTCAGCAAAGGCCCTTGTGAAATCTAATAAAAAAAGAATAGTCAGAGTGAGAGTGCTCAATTTATCAGGCCACGGAAAATTAATTTACGAAAACTCCGAGGTAGGCCAATGTGCTCCAGTAGAAGCGGTAATAAACAGCGAACGATTGCCAGAACCTGCCGATATATCAGCCAAAGATCAACAGGTATTTGACGAAAATGTAAAGAAATGGGTAGCAAGTCTAGCAGCTTCAGAGAGAAATAAAGCCAAAAAGTTGCTAAAGAAGTACTCCTGCGTGTTCTCCACTAAAAATAAAAGTCAAGGTAGAACAGCTATAGTCAAACATGAAATTAATACTGGCGAAGCGAGACCGATAAAACAGGCACCCAGAAGTATACCTCTGGCGAAGCGTAATAAGGTTAAGGAACTGGTCAATAAAATGGAGAAGAGCGGTGTTATTGAACCATCATCGAGTCCGTGGAGTTCACCTGTAGTCTTAGTTAAAAAGAAAGATGGTAGTACAAGATTCTGCGTAGACTACAGGAAGCTAAATTATGTTACTAAAAAGGACAGCTACCTGCTACCAAGAATTGACGATACGCTCGATACGCTAGCTGGAACAAAGTGGTTCCCTACATTGGATCTACAAAGCGGCTATTGGCAGGTAGAGAACGCAGACAAGGGTAAGGAGAAAACTACTTTTAATGCGAACAGTGGCTTGTGGCAGTTTAAAGTTATGCCAGTTGTGCTCTGCATTGCGCCGGCCACATTCGAGCGGTATATGGAGCGCGTCTAAAAGGACTCCATAGAAATATTTGTCTGGTTTACCTCTAAGACATAATAGTGATGGGCAGAACTTTCAACGGACACCTTATAAACCTGGCGGAAGTTCTGCAGTGAATATCAATGGCTGAACTAAAATTAAGCGTGAAGAAATGTGCATTGTTTCAAAAGCAGATAAAATATTTGTGGCATCTAGTTACAGCAGATGGCACTTCAACGGATGAAGATAAAATACGAGCAGTAAAGGACTGGCCTCGCCCCCAAAATCTTCATGAATTACGTAGCTTCTTGGAACACTTAACATATTACAGACGCTTCGCTCCTAATTTTACGAGCGTGGCAGCAACTTGTCACAAGAAAAGACGTTCCAGACACTAAAAGACCAATTGTGTGCGGCATCGGTTTTGGCGTATCCAGCCCCAAGTAAAAATTCATCATTGACAGTGATGCCAGTGGATATGGTTATTGGTGGTGTATTTTCACAGGTGGTCGATGGGACGGAAAAAGTCGTAGGCCAAAATAGCCGCACGCTGTCAAAGCCTGAACGGAATTATTGTGTGACTCGACGTGAGCTACTGGCAGCGCTGGAATGCATAAAACATTACCATAAGTACCTATATGGTCAACATTTTCTGCTAAGAACTAATCATTCTGCACTGAGATGGCTGCTGCAATTTAAGAACCCTGAAGGACAGCTGGCACGTTGGATTAAGCATCCAGGCTTATGACTTTAGCATTAAACACGAAGTGGCATAAAGCACGGAAATGCTGATGCGCTCTCACGTCGGCGTTGTAATTTAAAAGTTAAACATTGTGTGAAGGTTGAGCAGAAGGAATCCGGCTAACGCAAATAGGTGCAAACGAAGACTGGTCAGGAGCGTAGAGTGACCTAACATTGACAAAGATTATAGCAGCAAAAGAAGAGGACAGACGGCCTACTCGCAATGAAATAAAAGCAGAAGGTCCTCTTACAAAAGCACATTGGGCGCAATGGGACAGTTTGAAGTTTATTAATGGGTGATTATATCGCCATTGGGAAAGTTCAGATGACAAAACTGTATGCAACCTAATAGTGGTGCCTTTCTCCAAAATGAAATGTCTTAAATGAGTTCCATAATGAATCAAGCAACGGACACCTTGGGGTGACAAAGACTCTGGATGGGTTGGATGTCAGCAAGCACTGGCAGATTGGATAGCAAACTGTACCCAGTGTATTGTAGCTAAAGGTCCAGTAAGAAGAAGCTTGCACACTCGAGCGGATACCAATGAACGTAGCAGGCCCTTTTCCTGTGAGTAAAGCCGAAAATCATTATGTTCTCGTTGTGATGGATTACTTCCGCAAATGGCCAGAAGTGTATGCCATACCCAATCAAGAGACGAATACAATTGTAAATGTATGTGAACAGCTGGGTATGCTGCTATGGGGTTCTAATAGAGCTACATTCCGATCAGGGTAGAAATTTCAAGTCCGGGACTAACACCTACCGAGGTTTCTACCGGCGTACCGAACAGCTGTCGATGACTCAACATCTAAATTCCCTGCCAAGATTATTTTTGGTATTGAGCGAAAGCTACCTGGTGACTTAAAGTTTTGTGTTAAGCCTACCACAGAGAGGAATGCCACATATGCTGAAAAAAAGGAAAGCCTCAATGAACTTCACGATTTTGTGCGCTCACGAATTAAAATGGTCAGTGATAGATAAAAGTCAGTTATGATCGTCAGCAAATACGGAGGACTTCCATGAGGGACAACTGGTTCTACTCTACAATCCACAGCTTAAGAAAGGATTATCCCCCAAACTGCAAACTAACTAGGATGGACCGTACAAAGTAGTCAAAAGGTTAAATGATGTGGTATACAGAATACATAAGAACAATAGCTCGCGATCAAAAATTAAAGTCTTACATTTAGAACGCTTTGCGAACTATGGGAAGAAGGATAATGAGCCTATTCGGGACGAACTGATTTAAGCGGAAGGCAGTGTTACGTGAATAAAAACGCCCAAATTGTAGAATGTAAATGCCATACTTATTTGTGTACGAGTATATGGCAGCACTGCCAATTAAATCATCCCTGGGTAATACAATCTTACTGGCTTAAAATTAACCGATAGAGGATATGAGATCATTTGAGGCATTTCTGCAATTTTCTAAACTGTTGGCAATTAGGTATAGAAGGAGACTGCTTTGGCTACGTAGTTAGATATCGTTTGGCTGTTAATAAGTAAAGTCGCGTTCAGGCATAAATAAAAAGTGTTGTATAAACGAATTTGCTGTATTAAGACATAGTGTATAAAAGTTACAGTGCAGGGGTGCGCAAAAAGAGAGAAACACTTAAAATTATAAATACACTAAAATTAAAAATAGATATTCATACAGACTATAAACATGCATAAACAGTGTTATCGTTGGTGCAAATAAAGTCGCATTTTGCAACTTTTTTACCGGCCAAAATCATTTTGTGCGATTTTTCAAAATGCACTAAATTTGCTACTTTCTATAAGTTTTTGCCACTTGTGCCCCTTTTTTTACATTATCACCACTTACATTTTTTGTCTTTTAAATCGGATTTTTCACAATCAATTCTTCGTAATCGCTAGATATATAATAAATAATATTAACTTTAGAAAAAAATAGTTTTATTCAAGAAGTTTTAAAATTTGATAGTCTGGTTTATATAAAATTGTGTCCAATATATTGGTATAATGAACAAACTAAATACATGTTTTCAGATTAAAACATCTCAAATTATATTTTTACTGAGTTACACAAAAGAAATTTTAGTACAAATTTTTCAAAATAGAATACATTAAAAGAATGAGAATACTTATATAAAAGGTATTGAAAATATATACATAGGCCATGAAGCTGAAATAGCAATAAATTTAAAAATATATATATCGGATGTAGAATGTATAGCAATAGAAACAATTATTTTAAATTTTTACCAAAAACTATGTGACGATGTATTAAATCAAATCAATGATAAAATACTTAAAGTCTTAAGTTTTTTTCAACCGAGCGCTTTTACAAGCAATGAAGATATTGCCTACATAGATCTTATTTCAGAATTTATTATATTATAAGTGATTTAAAGGATGTTATTAGCGAATTTTATTTATTAGAGTAAGCCAGAAGATAAACAATATGAATGCAATTTAAATTTAATCATTTTGAACATTTTGGGCACACAATAGGTAATATTAAAAATTAATTAAATGAACCTTTGTACTTAAACTTATACAAGCTGGCCGTACATGTGTTAACTCACAGCAGCACGTGAACTGAACTAGTTTTTTCTAAATTAGCCCTTGTGAAAAATAAGTTAGCATATAGATTAAAAGTGGAAACTTGTGCAGTGAAGACAATGACAGCCAAAAAAGTGAAAATCAGTTGTTTTTTTTTTTTTTTGTCTACAACAATTAACAACTCTGGAGTAAAAAATAAAGCAACATTATTTTTCATAAGAAATATATATACAAACACGTTTGTTATTTTAAATGAAATTTTGTTTTTATGTTTCTTGTTACTTTATGTATATATTTATGTTTATTATTAAAAACTAGAATTTGTTATTATTATTACTACATACATATGTATAACTAAACAAAAATTTCGATTTTATTTCAAAAATGTATTTTTAAATTTTTGTTAGGCTGTGAACGGTTTTGGTTTCTTACGTTTTTTAATGAAAAAATAAAACAAAAACGATTTTTTAGGAATTATGAAAGCAATATCAATAAATACTGTATGATTTTTAAATTGAAAGAGTATGTAATAAAGGTAAGCAATACAGTTTATTTTGGCAAATTTCAGGAAAATTTTTGGTGGCTTTTTTCTTTTAGCAACCCTGGTTGATATATTCACGAAGAGAATAAAAAAACAGCGGAAAAACTGTGTAATCTGAACAATATGGATCGGCGTCACTGTTATAGTGGTATAAATAGAATTGTAACAACAACAAAGTGATTTAATTTTATTTTAACGCAATTTAAAAGAACTCAAACGTTTTAAAAAGGTTAAAGTGTAACAATACAGTGCTGACCGACTTATGTAATAATAAAACCTTTAGGCTGTTGACCGACTTATGTAAATGTTAGTACCTTTAGGCTAAATACTTTAATAATTATTGAAATCTTAAACACTTTTTGTTTTATAAACCAAAAATGAAAATTTAAATTCATAAACGCTTAATAGCAGCAAATTAATTATTAAACGTTTTCATTGTTCTGCTGGCAACACCATGTTATTTAATTTGTCACTTTTGGCTTTGTGATGATAAAAACTACTACTACTACTACTTTTCAAAATTTTATGAAATTAGTGAAATAATAATAAAATTGCTAATAAAATTGATGTAAATAAAATAATAATAATACTCATTAACGAAAAAATTAACTAAAACAAATTGAAAAATTCAACAAAATTGGCTTCTAAAACAGTTTGTTACTGAATTCAAAAAGTAATTAAGTACCCAATTTATTTTTTTTGTCCATCACTGTTTAGTTTTCCTTTATATTTATTTCCTTTTTTCACAAAACAATTTATTTTATAAACAAATTATATATATTATAAAAACGAAATAAAGTTACATTTCACATATGTATGTGTGTAGTATATATATATATAATATAAGTATATATATATATATATATATATATATATATATATATATATATACTTATATTATATATATATATATATAGTAAATATATATATATATATATATATATATATATACTTATATTTACTACACACATACATATGTGAAATGTAACTTTATTTCGTTTTTATAATATATATAATTTGTTTATATAATAAATTGTTTTGTGAAAAAAGGAAATAAATATAAATGAAAACTAAACAGTGATGGACAAAAAAAAGTAAATTGGGTACTTAATTACTTTTTGAATTCAGTAAAAAACTGTTTTAGAAGCCAATTTTGTTGAACATTTTAAAAATTTTACAGGAGAGGCAAAAAACTGTTTAAAATAAAAAGTATTGTTTTAATCAGCGAGACTTTTATCAATATTTTAGATACAATTTTTATATTTTGTTTAATTAACTTATAAATCAATATGGCATTTAGACAATTGACAATGTTGTAACGTTTAGTTTGTTTTTTTTCGTTTATTATGAAATCGCTTTTGTAGATAGGGCCGTTTGTTTTTTGGTAATAAAGTGGCTAATTTTATTCGGAAGAGTCCAAATTTATTTGTAAACCTTTGCTTTGATGAAATACATCAGAATTAATGAAAAAGTCGATTTTGAATTTTTTGTTAGTTAGGGCCTTTTGTGTTTTAGGTGACGATATATATATTATATGTTATATACAGTTAGTGTCATTAATATTCGGTTTTTAATAGCAAAAACTTAAATAAATGTTGTCAGTATGAGTATTCAAATATATGGAAAAAATTGCTCTACGATAACCCTGCAACCCTGATAAATCGATCAAAGTTTGTTAACCCTGTTTACTAAGCGCCATTAATATTCGGTTTTTCCCCTATTTATATACTATTTGCAAAAAAACATGTTATTCAGCTACTTTTCCAGCAGTATAGAGATACTTTTTAATAAAAGAGCATAATACCTCCTTTCTTGTCTGTCCAAAATTCTACTTCACTGCAAATTATACAAATGGGGCGCAAAGGAAAAAACACTCCTTTAGAACAGCGAAAACTTGTTATTTTCCATTATGAAAAAGGTAAAAAGTACAGAGATTGTTGAAATTCTGAATATGAAACCAAATACAGTTGGGGACATTGTTAGAAGGCACAAAAATGAAGGAAGAATACACTTCATAAAGCAGACAGGTCAGCCAAAAAAATTGACCGAGCGGGAAGAAAGTTCAATTGTGCGAAAAATAAAATCTAATCCACGCTTAAGTGCTCCCAAATTAGTCACAGAGGTGCTCAATGAGTTTAAAAAGAAAATATCTGCATCTACTATACGAAGAACCATAAGAAAAAAAGGTTTTCATGGCCGAGTAGCACGTCGTAAGCCATTGGTTAATTTACGCAACCGAAAAGCTCGTTTGAGTTTTGCCAGGGACTACATTAAGAAGCCTGAAACTTGGTGGGATGACGTTATATTTGCGGACGAGAGCAAGTATAACGTATTTGGATCCGATGGGCGTGTAATGGTGTGGCGGAAGCCAAATGAGGAGCTACAACCACAAAATTTAAAACCAACAGTAAAACATGGAAATGGACATGTTATGGTGTGTGGTTGTATGGGAGCTAAAGGGACGGAAAAATTAGTTTTTATCAGTGGATTATGAATAAGGAATCATATTTGAATATCCTCCGTCAAAATTTGAAAGAAAGTGCAAATAAGCTGGGCGTTTTAGATTCTTTTAAATTCTACCAAGATAGCGACCCAAAGCACAAGTCGCGTTTAATTCAAGAATGGTTGCTCTATAACTGCCCTAAAGTTCTCCATCCACCTGCACAATCCCCAGACCTCAATCCGATTGAGAATTTATAGGATGAGCGGGACCGGCGAATCCACACCTACAAAATAACATCCATTGAAGACTTGAAATTGCGGCTTCAAGAAGAATGGGATCGTATTCCTGCAGCTTATACAGCCAAAATAGTAAAAAACATGTCAAACCGTCTAATTGAAGTTATAAAACAAAAGGGTTGTCCAACAAAATACTGAATTTGATATAAAACCATTTTTCTAATGTATTATTTGTTACTTTTCAAAGAAAACCGAATATTATTGACGCGCAATATTTTATGCCACCTGAATTAATTTAGTTTTTTTTAATATTGTTATTCTTTTTTTCTAAATACAAATGTGAACTTTCAAGTGTCTAAATAAACTACTAATGAAAAGAAAAAAATGTTGAAAAAGATATACATTTAGCTTAAAACGAATCAGTTAAACATATCTCTTTAATAAAACCGAATATTAATGACACTAACTATATATATATATATGTATGTTAATATATTAGGGCGGGTCAATTTGTAGCGACTCAAAAAAATCGCCTAAGTGACAATTAAAATCGTATTCTATACATCAAAATAAAAAACTTTGCCCAAGGAACCATATCTCTAATATGAATTCTGATATTTCTTATTTTGACCCAAAGGGCAAATTTTGAAAAATCCCACTGACCCATTTAAAGCGGCCCAATCGAGTCTAAATATATGACCGACCTCCACTGACTTTGGAGAGCCGACCCACCTATGCTAGTGGCACACTCCCTAGAGCTTCCAGTGTACCAATACAAAAATTTCAAAAAATCACCATTTCTGGCACTTTACATGAAACAATCAGCGCAACGGCTATGTTTGTTTTGTTTTGGAGTTTTTTTTTTTAATACATCTTAATGATAGAAAAGAAACTAAAAAAAATTATTGTTTGAAATCTTTTTTGCTCCCAAGTCTGGGCAATTTTCACGGCTCTCTGATGTCGTCGCCATAACAGCGTTTACATTTTTTGGTATAACTCGTTTGGAAACGCTAGCTAGCAATTGAACATGTCGTTTCGTTCCTTGTATGTGTGGCAGAATGCTTAGATCATTAAACGTTGGATCATTTTGATTTAAATATTCTTTCAATGTATCGTACGGAATGCTTCGCGTGGGTGGTGGTTCAAATACGATATTTATATTATTCAAACTGATCATTTCCGTGCAATTTGTGCAATGAAAGTTTATATATGGTTTTTTATAAACTCCGTTGGGTCTTCAACATAGGTTTGATAGTGTAAAATTTTCTTTATAGCACAGTCTCGCTTTTCTTTGCTATCTTCAAACAACATTGATAGCAAGGTATTTTCCGAATGCGCGTAATATGAATTATCTTTAACTACTTGATTAATAATACTGCGTAAAGGAGGTTGTAGAAATAGTGACCAACTAAAAAACTTGAAAAATAATACACTACGGTACACTACAGAGCTGTAATACTTGATATTGAAGTACATTGTCACATAACAATTAATTATAAATTCAACCTGAATCTGTAAATTTTCAGATGCATTTTCCGTTGTCACATATAATCGTAAAAATCTAGCGGCCTTGGTGAGCCAGCGAGAATGTAAAATTTTCCCTGGTTTGATGTTACTCAGATCCACCGAAACCACGCTGCTAGAAATTGCATGGGCAATGTCGTATAAGTACTTCGAATCGGTGGAAAATTCAATTTATTTTTGGAGCAGAGGGCCTGTTTTTCAACGCAATTTTTCAAAGCCGTCCACCACCTGAAAATAGTAAAATAAAGTAGTCAAATAATTAAAAACGGTTGACAATTATAATAAATGAGTGATAGCAATTACTTACCGGAAGAATTTCACAAGTTTCGATTTGATTGCTTAGTTTCCGATTGCCGATCTTGGTCCAGTGCTGGTTGATTTATCCAAAGCTTGAACCAATGCAACAACAATTCAACTCGTCCTATAATTCCACCGTGTGACCCAGTGTTTGCTGGCTCACCATCAGTGCACATACCAATTAATGCATCCAGTGATATATTTTTATCGTTGAAAAAATAATTTAATTCGGTTGTTTTGTATTCAGCCGTTTCACATTCCAGTCTTACGTAACCAATCAATTGAGAACTTGGTTCTCTCAAAATAACAAGATTCGGTTCTTTTACCATCTTAGTATCATACTTCCCATCAATTTTATCTCTCGTTACAGTATCATCTTTTCTACCATCGAATGAAAACGCTAACAAATTGGTATCGTCTAACCGTTTGCGAAGCACTTCTCGTCTGCATTTGTCGTTTTCTCTGCGAACTTTTGATTTATCCATGATGAGAGCTTCGCCATGTAGATTTTTCATTTCAAAATCTTGGAAAAGAACGGTTCCCAATGCTGATGCTACTCTATCAGGCACACCAAATCTGTCACACATCATTGCAAAGTTAAAGCAATCGTATCCTTCTGTGTATTTGAGACAACCATTGCTTCTATCCATATCTTCTTCAATCGATGGCGGTACGTACGTATAATCTTTGCTCCTTGCTCTTCATTTTCCATCACAAATGCATCGACTGTTAGTCTTTTCTGATAATGTTGATCGTGCATAAACTCCTTGAGGCGTTCTGGAACCAATCCGCATGTACATACAGATGCCTGCAAATCGCATTCACATTTTCCAATGTAAACAATTTTTTTCAGAGATTTTACAAACTCTGGAAATGGATTATAGTATCTTTGCTTGCCTTCGGCTTGATGTTTGTTGAACAATGTATTCAATTTAATCAATACACTAGTTTTCGGTATTATTTCCATACCAAGTTTTTCCCAAATTCCAATCAACTTATTTGCTACTCAAGTAAAACGAAAAATTATAGAAAATATTTTTTGTTCTTTTTTAGTACATTCGCTCAAGTAAAAATAATATCTCAAGATATCCAGCTCGGTTGGTAAATTAAGATCAGTCAGATCACGCACCAAAAAGAGTAACATCACGCTTTGATGTATGACTCATTGGGTTTTCGATAGTTGTTGATGTTGTTGTTGCTTCATCTTGCGATGTAGAGGATGGTGGATTCATTTCGCTGAAAAAATAAAAAAAACAATACTTAAAATTAAATATAGCTTAAAGCAAAGACCATAGGCAAGAGTTTTAAGAATTTTTTAGTTGGCACTTACCTTGGAAAAATATTCAAAACACCAGCACAGCACAACAAAAGATGTCACAAAATATATTAAATATATATTTTAAATGTGTTGGAATGTTTAAAAAATTTTTGTAAATGTATTTCAACATTTTTTTAAACTTTCTTCTTTTAAAATTCTTTCTTTTTCTTTATTGCTTTTTTTGCACTTCACTTTATATTTATGTTGAGTCTTTTGAAATACTGAAAAAATCTCAATAAACAATATCACTACATTGGGTTTTCCAAATTTATTTTTGCCTGAATGTGGGGGTCGGTCATACATTTAGATGGTCATACTTTAAATGAGTCAAAGCGGGATTTATCAAAATTTTACTTTTGGGTCAAAATAAGGAACATCATTTTAGAGGGATGGTTCCTTGGGAAAAGTTTCTTATTTTGATCCATAAAACACGATTGTGCTTGTCACTTGGGCGATTTTTTTGCATCCCTACAAAT
Source organism: Wohlfahrtia magnifica (assembly GCA_023159175.1). Lineage (NCBI taxonomy): Eukaryota > Metazoa > Arthropoda > Insecta > Diptera > Sarcophagidae > Wohlfahrtia > Wohlfahrtia magnifica. The sequence continues at coordinate 165,882 of JAKWBJ010000098.1, read as the reverse complement.
CGACCCGCCCTCTTACACGTGTAATATTCACTGACGAATGTAAGTTTATAGTTTTGGAGGTGATGGTCAGTCAAAAGAAAATGGCTGCTAAACAATGTTAAAAACATTAGTACTTTAACCTGGTCGGATCACGTTTCGGTCGCTGGTGTTTCGAAGCTACGAACCCTATGGCCTACACAATATTGCACGCCTTTTAGGATCAGACTACTTCTTGCGAAAACCTATCTGATTCCAATCTTAACCTATGGCTGTGAAATTTTCGCAAATTGCGATGCAAAAAGCACGTTAAGGCTTAACGTTACGTCAATCGCCATCATATAAGCTTCTATACAAAGCAAATTTTTGACGTCCGGTTTGATGATTTAATGAAGATAAGAGCTTTGATATTCCTGCATAAAATAGTAACTTCCGTTCAACCTGAGGAACTGTATAAGCGACTTAGTTTTAGTCGTTTCGGTAGAAACAAAGCGATGGTACCACTGAGAAGTAAAACATTGATTTCAAATTGTCAATTTTTCGTATCCGCGATACGTCTTTGGAATACTATCCCCCTGCATTAGGGGAATTAGCTACGTCATACTTTTTAATAGGCAAATTTTATGTTTTTAATTTATATTTTGTTTGAATTACTGCTGTTCTATTTGTTTTAATTTAATTATTATATATCTTTATTTCACCAATGTGCCCATAATTTTTTATTATACGTGTAAAAATAACTAATTATATGCTTCTACTACTTTAGAACTTTAGTTTTGTTGTAGAAGATTCCAAAATAAAATAAATAAAAAAATAAAATAAAAAATAAAAAAATAATAAAAAAAAAATAAAAACTTGAACACCCCCTACAATCTCCCGATCTATATGTTATAGAGCAATTATGGAATCCTCTGAAGCGTAACCTTAGAAAACTAAAGGCACACAAAATATAATTTTATTTAAATATCCATTATTTAGATCGTATGAAAACTTTGTAAATTTAATAAAAATCTGAAACTGAAATTTTTTGTGTTATTTTTTACTTATTCAAAAAGTGTAAATATTTTAAATAATTTTTTTTTTTAATATCCATTATTTAGATCGTATGTAAACCATATAAATTTACCAAAAAACTAAAATTGAAATTTTTTCGTGTTATTTTTTTACTTATTTATAAAGTGTAAATATTTTAAAGTTTATTTTTGCCAATTAAATGTAATATGAACAAATAGAAAATATTGGAGCATTTTTTACTAATCTTTTCTATAAAAAATCAAAATTTTTGGGGATATGTAAGCTTTTGTGAGACTGTGTATATGGAATGAAGATAAACGATATTCAAATTACTATGTTTAAGGAAAACTGCCAATTAACCGGGTATTTTTGTATACGATTTTCAGAAAGGGTAGTTATTTTATGATTCAATTAAAGGGGTGTCGCAATTAAATTAACTCAAACGTGGATCTTTCTGTACACCTTATAAGAAAAAACGTAATTTCTTTTTATATCAAATAAGCTGGTATATCAATTCAGCGGTACTTAATTAAGTGGAAACCACTACTGTAACAAAAAATTGTTTGGAATAATTCCTTATATGCAGACAAAAATGCATAAGGGTCAAATTTAAAGTAAAGTTATTTACTATAAAGAAAAATTCGCTCAATGTAAATTCATTATAAGATGAAAATACACTAACATTGGAACAAAACAGCTGTGTTTTTGAAATGAATTCATAATAGGAACTTCATTATATATAAAAAATTCTAAGCAAGTTTGACTGTACTTGAACAATCTTTAAAATTGTCACGAATACTAAGTTTTGCTTCTTTGGAACTTATTTCTTAAAAAAGGGACTAACGGACATATTTTGTAATAATATTTTCTTCATCGATGGAAACGCCATATTTTTATAACGACTCACGAAGCAAGAAGTTGCCACATGTTTAATTAATCATAAAAGCACTTCCAACTAATATCTACTGTTGAACATATTTACTTAATAAGAAAATATTAATTGTAAAATGTTAGAATAAAATGTAGGTGCTCCAATATTTCAGTTTGCTTTGCACGAAAACTTATTCTGACCAGTTTATGTAGCGTTAAAAATGTAATAATTTTAATAATGGCCAACAATAATTGGAATCAATAATAGCAATATTATTTCCCACTTTGTTAAATCACTTTGATATGGTAACAATAAATACTTAGCAGCCTTGCGCATCATTGGAACAATTTAAAATTGGCTGTAATATAATCATTTTGCTTGGCAGTATTGTGTTTTTGATTTATTGGAAAATCAATAAAATATAACATACTGTTCGGCGTTAATAAAAATATTTCATTTGTCATCAAAATGTTAAAGTCTGAAATGCAACATCAATTTTGGATAACTAAGAAGACCGTACAAAGAAAACTTGGTTCAAAAGAAGATGAGTACATTATTTCTTCCGATGCTGAACTTGATGCCAAAATTGAAGTTTTTAAGTCAATATCGGTAACCAGCGTACAATTATCGAAAATAATTGAACAATACCAAGAACGTCTTTGTATTTTATCGCAAGAGGAAAGTGTTTTCGGTCGCTTTTTAAAAGAAGCTGGTAAGAGAAGTAAAACGACAGGTCAAACAATTACCAATACTGGAAAAGCGTTTTCATATTGCGGGCAGCAAAGGATGTGTGTCCGTGTTCCAGTTTTAAGACTACAGCAAGAAGTTGACGTATTTCGTTGCCGGGCTGTTACTGACACACAAAACACAATAACGGCTATGGAAAAAGAGCGAACGGAGTATAGAGCGGCGCTCGAATGGATGAAATCAGCAAGTAATGAACTTGATCCAGATAGCGGGCGTGGAATTGAGAACTTCCGAACAGCGCAGTCACATGTACGAAATGCTAAACAAAGTTTTGATAGTTTGTCAATGGACTCGATTCAAAAGGTAGGCTTAAATAATTTTATTTGAACTATCAAGCAAAAATGGCCAACCGAACAAAATATGTATGCTATTTTGGCATTGATGCAACCAATTTTTTAGTGTAATAAGAGCTAATTATTTCCCATTCTCCATTTAGTATCGTTTGAAGAATATTAATATTATTACCCGATTTCGTATTTGCTTTTGTAGTAAATTCCATTAATGTACTATCAGTGCAAAAACCAAGTAGACACCTGCATTCTCTGCAATTTAAATTACATACGGTGATTTTAAACATTTATATTTCTTTGAGACTCTACGGCTTTACAAAATCCGATTTAAGATTCTTTTGTAAAACTCAAGTTTTTAACGTTTTTAAATCACTTTCCGTTTAACTACTTGACCGATTTTGCTTAAGTTTTTTCTTGTTTCCCTAAATGTGCTATAATTTCACATTCAGCAGTATTAAACTCTTTTCTAGTCACATTTTTTTTGAATATTATTGCAATTTAAACCAAAAAAAAGTCGAAAAACCTCTATATGCTGTTTTTACCGAGCTTGGAACTAACACTTCATGGTATAATTTAACTACAGTTGCGAAGTACAATTTAGTTTTGTGTACGTAGGCTTTTGCATACGTACAAATATGTCATAATATTATTTTAAGCCCGAAAAACACCTATTGTAATTTTTCAGAAGTTTATCTGTAAATTAAAACCAATTTCAAAATATCTGTCGCTCTTTAGCACCACAATTAGACCTCAAAGTATACTAAATAGCTTGAACGCAGATTTATGCTGCCTAGTGTATACGACAAATTAATAAATTTTTATTTGCCAGTTGCCATACTTTATGCAATTTTGAACAAAGCAAATAATGTTTAATTGATATTTATAATCGACCTATTTAAAAAAAAAAATCCTCAATTCACGCATAGTAGCACTGTTGGTCACCAATACGAAATAAAATTGTAATGTTCGAAAACTCCAAAAAAAACTTTTCTTTTTGTGAAATTAAATGATATGGTATTTGAAGTGGTGTTACCATGTTGAAATTAGTGCAATATTTTTTCAGGTGTTGAATGGCTTAAAGAAAGTTCAATCGTAAATAAAAGGTCTGTAACAAGGTTATTAAAAGAGATTAAGCTAACAATATTTCAAAATAATCATTTAATTCCGTCCTTAAACCCAACAAAAAATTTGCCAAAAAACTCATTTGAGAAACGGAGGGTTTTTCGATTTAAAACTCGGGTCCAAGATTTCAAACAAAATTTTTTAATATGCTACGTTTTTTTTTTTAATGAGCTGTTGGCAAAAAATTTCATGAAACAATGGCACAGAAAAGTCTACATACCCTCCTAAAAACTGGACTTTACACAGAGCAATGGGGCTCTCACATTCAAAAACTATAATTAGAATCTACGGAAAAAATAAAAAGGAAATATACCAACTTTTGTATGAAATATCCCTTAGTCATAAAAAAATAATTTTTCAGGACAAAGAAAAGTCTACATATCCAGCAGTGTTTGGTAACTAATTTCCGCCAACAAAATTGTTAATAAATTTTGATTGATAACTAATATTTTATAGAAAAACAATTTTGCTGACTTAAATAACTTTTCATTACTTCGAATTATCTTCATGTAGGTTCAAATACATATGCGAAACGATCTATAATCCTTTGAATAAAAACCTAAATTCCAACTCCAGTTACCGATAAGCAACTCCAAACTATTAAAAGCTCTTGCTGAAGAATGGCAAAATATTTCTAGTGAAACTCCAAAAAAAAAAAATTGTACTTTCAATGAAATGTTATTTAAATGAGCTAAATTGGCTCTATAAAAAATTAGTTAACAATAAAAATTTGAAATTTTAGAACATTATGACAATATAACACAATAGCACACTTTGTGAATACCACAATTAAAATTCATGTTTAAACTTTTTTGAACAGCAAATGAATAATAGGTAACAATTTGAATAAATGTTTTTTGTAAGTTTGAATAGGGTTGTATTGTAAACCTTTAATTGTATTGTATTTCCTTTTTTTTCAATACTTAAATTGAAGTATATTAACATTGTAATGTTCGACTTGAATTTAAATCTTTTATTTTGCTGGAATATGCTATTGAAATAAAGTGTGAATAAAGTATATTTGAATTTATGACTGGAAATATACTTGTTTTACAGCTTAATTCCAATTTGAATAGTAAAGTACCAATCAGTTGTTTTATTACTTAGTTCCAAGTGCAAAAAGCAAAAAAGAAATTATTTCAAGTTCAAGTGCTTAAGTAGACTATGCTTTTAGCAAACAATTTTGCTGAACCCTCGATCAGACAACCATTGAATTTAAAACTTCCCTCCACCAGTGTTAAAGAAGATGGAAACTTTTGTGACTCCATCATGCATTAAAGCAAGCATCAATCAATAGGCAGGAGGATTTATTACCCTTTCAACTTCAACGGAAGTAGGAAGTCCCTCAAATACAAATTTATAAAAAGAAAATTCATCAAAACAGGCTAATTTCTATTTTCTTGGTCAGAAAAAGTCAAATTAGTAATACCAATACTATGATATATTAAATTTTAGATAAAAACGATTTTATAAGTATTCGTTTTTTTATTTAACAGAAAAACACAGTACAAAATGAATATATATTAATTTATTTCATCTTATAATACTAGTTAAAAGAGTAGGAAGAGTGCTCGAATTATTCGTTCATAAAGAACGATCATTTTGAGGGCCGAATATTAAAAGAAATTAAAATATGACTTGTGAGGAGAATCAAAAACAAAAGAATAATATTCGGAACGCAAACCGAGTTGAAAAGTATCAAAACGAGTTGAAAACGAACAATTATTTTTAGTAAATGTTGTTTGTGTAATATAAAACTTACATGTGTGTGATACTTATTGGTCGCTGCTCACAAAATATACATGCATACACACACCAATGCATTGTATTACGCCTTTGGTCTTACACAAACAACATGCATTGATATTAATTGCTTGTTTTCAATTCTTTTTTGCTTATTTTTATTTCGTTCGCAGTATAAAATTCGTGCCCACGAGTTAAAGAACCAAACTCTTAATCACAAATTGTAAAAATTTTAAATTTGTGCTCACGAGTCTAGCAAAAAATATTTAAAGCAAAAAATATAATTCGTGCTAATGAATTAAAAAATAAAGCGATTGAGCACGAGTCGTAAAACCAGCGAGCCAAAGAAAATTCTGCTCACGAGCCGAGTTTTTACATACTATGCTAGCTATAAATACAAAACGAATATATATATTGCCTTTATTCATATTTATAAATGATGTCCCAAAATTAAAGCAAGATTTTAATTGAATAGAAAACATAATCTTTAATATTCATATTGTCATTTTTTCATTGAATCATAAAGTACACAGAATAAGGTTATTTATGGAATAACATATCGAGCGAATGGCCTCCATGCCTGGAACATACACACTCTCCTGCCAAAATTTTCATTACCTTTCCCCATAATTGTGCCTACATTTCATTGATGCAGCGTTTTATATCCTGTTGTATACTTGGATAGTTGAGGGCATGTTGACATAGACCTTTGATTTGAAAAAGCCCCATAAGAAGAATTTAATGGTGTTAAAACCCCAAGATATAAGGCGCACCTTCTTGTTGAAACCACCTATACTGGTCACGTCAATAGCATCCAATTCAATTAAGTTAAAAATGTATATTAAAGCTTAGAATGGCATCGTTCGAAAAATTAGCATCCACTTAATTAATTAATTTTGGGACACCCTATATTAATAATAAACAAGTTTTAAAGCCTGTTTTCTACAAGCAGATAGGAACTATGCAAACAGGCACGTAAGAAAATAGGTGTTTGCAATATAATTGTATTATTATTATTATTCGTTTATTTAATCTTAAGGAACTTAATTCTAAGACTAAATTATAGTTAAAGAGCACTGGCTGCTATGGCCATCAGCTCTAATAATTGTATAATCATAATTAAAAGCTGAATGATTTTTGAAAAAGCCTTCAATAAAAAACCTGTGTAATTTTACTTTTTTTACGGTTTTTTTTTTTTTTAATCGCTACATTTTGAATATTTGTCATATAAAATTTGACATACGAAATTTCTGTTTTGCAAAGAAACGGAACTGTTAAGCATAAAGTATGGTTTGGGACTGCATCTTGAATGCTGGTGACAATTCTCATTTTTGGGTGGTAAAGTGGACAAATAGTTATTCCGCATTTCGAATTCTTAAAAAAATTAAACTCTCTAAATGCTACCTGCGATCTCAATACATGTTTATATTAAAAATCACATGCAATCAAATGCATGAAAAGTGAAAGAATCTACCTGCGAAAACTTTGGTCAATTTACATCTCTGCCAAATCGAAGTGGAATGAGAATTTTTTCAGTTGTGGTCAGCTTTTCACCTTTAAAAAAATGTTTATTGTTAAAAAACATAAAATAAGCAGAGTTTAGTTGGAAACTGTGCTAGGCTATTTATAGATTGACTTAATTTATTTTTAAATTTTTTAATAACATGTATAAGCATATTTGAAACAAGCGATTTCAATTTTTTGAATGCGAAAAACTAAGTGTCACCACTAAAGTGTGTGTCTTTTTAAAAACAGCTGCTCGTAATTTTAATTGTTTATTATTGTTTTGATTTATCGAAGTTGCTAAATATTTATTTATTATTTGTTTATTTGATATTGATATATTTCAAGAGAACTAGGTCGTGTAAAGACGTGTTATTATTCACAGTGCTTTTATTTTTTGATCTGCGTGTAAAGATCTTATCCACGTGTTTCATATTAATTAGTTGTTAATTTTCTCGTTTTGAAAAAAGAGAAGATACTTTTTTCTTTGAAAGTTAATTTTTATTTAAATTACAACTGCTATTGTAAATTTGATATATAAATAGAAAGATTTCCTTTTTTCAATATGAACGGGGTTCATTCCCCCGACTACAACCGGTTTCGAGAGTTAGATTTTTCGTCCGGTAAAAAGAACAGGAACAAAAGACCAAGAGCTGAGGACATTATACATCTACCTGAAACATCAGTGAATCAAAATAACCAACCACGTTATCTAGTTGCATCGACAATATCCTTTAAAGAAAACATACAAGTGCCGCCGCTTGCCGCCCACAATGTTTTTCAAGTGGAAAGATGCCTCAACCAAATTTCACGTGATGGTCTGGAGGTTAAAGAAATTAAAAGTGGAGATCTATTGATTAAAGTGACCAATATTAATATTGCCGAGAAATTCCTAAAGGCTAATTATACAAACTGTATTCCAGTTAAAATATCTTAACATAAAACGCTCAACTCCACTCAAGGCCGTATTTTTTCAAGAAAAATTATAGAAATATTGGAAGAAGAATTATTGGAATCACTAAAAGACCAAAAAATCATAGAAGTGCGCAAAATTAATAAGAAAGAAAATGGTAAAATTGTAGCTACTGGTGCAGCAGTAATTACTTTTGACCTTTTTACCGGCATGAATTTTTAAATTTCGGCTGGGAAAAAGAAAAAAAAAACGTCAATCGAAATCCTACATTCGCACAAATAGTAAACAACAACACCACAACAACTAACAACTAATAACAGCTACAATATCATACTACCAACACAAAAACGTTTAAACATTAACACCACTGATAGCCAAGAAACTTATCAAACTACACAAAATTCTAATTCTCAAAACTCTTCTTACAATAAAAATCAACCAAAAAATACTGCCATTACCTCAACAACAAACGAAGAAAGTAATAATTCTCTAGGAGATTACTGTATATTCAGCGAGGGTGATGAAACGATTTCTAATATCCTATAAAATGAAACGACACCTGGACAAGATATCAATGATCTAAGGTTTACCACGCCACCAAGAAATATAAATAAAATGACAACTGATGAAAATGATTCACCGTGTACACATTTATACAAGAAATTTCCGCAAATGAATGTACTTTTAACTCCCAACACTTTTAGAAAAACACGCCAACATTCCACAGAGTAATAATGAATAAACCATTATGACTTTGGACCTTAACATAGCAATCTTACAATGGAATATGCAAGACTTCATTAACATTAAAATATGCCCTGAGGTTTTAGTAACAAAACATAAACCTACCACAATATACTTCGGGAGACGCATACAGCGGGTCCGCCAAATAAATTTTTTATTTGAAAATGTTATAAAAAAACTACTGAATATTTTCTCAAATTTCTTTTTTTATTTGAAAGTACAATCCTTCCGGTTGATAATGGAAAATAATTTCATTCAAATTGCTGCCTCGGCTGGCCATGCAGTAGCCTACACGATCGGTCCAATTTTTAAGTACACCTATCGATTGTGTGCAGCTGTATTTCACCAATGGCTTGACGAATATTGTCCTTTAAAGCGTCAATTGTCTCTGGCTTGTTGGCGTAACACTTATCTTTGACGGCACCGCACAAATATTGGTCCAACGGTGTCAAATCGCAGCTGCGAGGTGGCCAAACGACATCAGCTCTGCGGCTGATAATGCGATCTTCAAAAACAGGGCGCAAAACATCGAGTGCAGCTTCGGCTGTGTGGCACATAGCGCCGTCCTGTTGAAACCAAATGTTGCTAATATCCTCCTCTTCAATTCTTTCAACATGGCCCGATAACAATCGCCATTGACTGTAACGGCCACTCCTTGCTCATTTTCGAAGAAAAATGGCCCAATTATGCCTCTGAACCAAAATCCACACCAAACAGTGACTCGTCTTGGGTGTATCGGCTTTCCAATGTATGCGTGCGGGTTTTCTGTGCCCCAAATGCGACAATTTTGCTTGTTTACATACCCGCCAAGATCAAAATGAGCTTCATCTGAAAAGATGATTTTTTTTGGCAAAATCGGCATCTGTAAGTCGATTGCAGGCCTACTTAGCGAAGCGTATACACAACCATATTCGTTCAGCGGAAGGATAAAACTAATTATCTGTCAAATCAGACATGAGCTAAGTGTTACCATTCACGAAATAAGCACTAGTTGAAAAAAAAAAAACGTTAGATGGCGGACCTTTTAGTAAATAAAAACTTACATTTTTATATTTACCAGGATTCCATGTTTTTCATCATAATAATATTGAATATGTCTATGCAAAATCAGGCATAGCTATTCTTGTAAGAAAAATTGAAACGTAACAAGTCTACAGGTAACCTACTTTTTCAAACAATAACTATTAAAGGTAAAGAGCAACTAAATATCACAAACATGTAAATATAAGGAGAATAATGTCAACTTAACTGCAGCAAATATAAATGAGATTCCCATTGTCGACAATATTCTTCTGGGTGATTTTAACTGTCAAAATATACTTTAGGGTTCGTCCTCAAACTCACAAAGTGAGTTGAGGAATTATCAAACGAAAACAATTTGGTAATATTGAATGATGGTTCACCCACCTTACTGAACTCCAGAAATACGCTTACTGTGGTTGATGTATCAATGTCATCTATTGATTTTGCCCCTTGCTTGAACTGGACTTGCCTGCCTCTTCCAGAGGTTGGTGATCACTTTCCTATTAAGATTGCGAATAACAACGTAACTGTAAATAGAAAATATATTTCTCATTATAAGGACGTCAAAGCAGACTGGCCTCTTTTAGAAAAGAGGGCAGCTCTTTCTAAAAGTTAATTTGGAAGGTCATCCAACATCAACAAAGAATCTGCACAACTAGAACGCATACTGAAAAAAGCAGCTAATGAATATATTCCGTTAAGTCATAAACCTAAGAAGAAATAAACCCGCTGATATATCCAAACTAATTTTTCTGAGACAGGAAGCCTTAAAACTCTTCAAAAGAATACTTAATAAGCCTAATTTAATCGAATATAAGAAATGTGCAAAAATCAAAAGAGAGTGTAAGGCAGCTAATAGAAAAACATGGGAGAATTTTCTCAACTCCCTATATCCTTTAAAGGATATAAGGGTTCTATGGGGTAAAGTAAACAACTTGAGAGCAAATCGATTTCAGAATTTTTCAAACATATATGTAGGCAATAACAGCCTAAAGCACCCCTTGAAAATTGCTGATGGTTTTGCACTTTTTTTTGGTCATCTGTGAGCTCGGACGCAGCTTTCGATCAAGAAGTCATGGCTACCAAAACTCATTTTAATATTGACAATCTTCCATCAACATATCATCAAATTGTAGCAATTAACCAAAAAAAAAAAAAAAAATTATGAGCTAAATGACATAATAAAAACTTTAAAAGGTTCTACTACAGCCTGTAATAAGATTACTTATTCAATGATAAAATATTCACCTAACATTATAAAATCAAGGCTTTGCTAACTTTACATACTATCCTCAGGTATTTACCCTCATGATTGGAAAACTGCCGTTTTATCTCCAGTACCAAAACCCGGAAAAGACTCATATGGTATTGAAGGATATCGACCGAATTCTTTGTTGCCAGTTTTATCAAATATATTTGAAAAAGTTTTAGCTAAACGATTTTGGAAGTACACGAAACACAATTTATCAAAATTGCAACACGTCTTTATACCACGACATGAAGTTCACAGTTGGTGACAACCAACTTGAGGAAATTTTGCGTAGAAACTTGAAAAGTAGCAAACATACTCTAGTCCTGTCGGATAACATAGAAAAAGCTTTCGTTCGAGTTGTGTCAACATTTTTAATAATGAGCTGCATAAATGGGGCATTCCTTAAAATATCCTTAAACTTTTGGATTCGTTTCTTAAAAATCGATACTTTTCATTCACTGAATAATGGAGTTTCCCAAGGCTCCCCACTTTCTGAAGTATTGTATTCTGCTTAAGCAAACTCGTTGGCTAAAGCTATGGAAAACCTGCCAGAAATCAATTATATTTGTATATATGCCGATAATATTTTTGCGTTAGCGTCTGGTAATCCGGAAGTGGTCCGTTTTAGCTTAAACAATTTGGATTTAAAAATACATCAATGGAGAAAGAGCAGAGGCGCTGTTATTCCAGTTCGCAGATCTGAAATCCTCCATGTTTGTAGGTAAAGAAACTGTACGAATAACAATCAAAATCAAATGAGAATTTTAGGCATACTATTTACCAGAAACCTTCTTTGGAGCGATCATGTCAAACATCTGTATAGGTCCAAATCTCATAAAATTATTCTTAATTTTTCTAATAAGTATGCTATTTCTAGTGACAAACGAAAAAATTTATATTGTTTAAATAAATAAATAAAATATTTTAAAAGCAATTGCTTTTACAAAATTTACCAAATTTACTTCTATCATTATTTTTGTTAAGATTTTAATGTTTGTAAATATTTTATTTGTGTCTACGTATACTCAAGTCGGATGGCAATGAGTCAGTTGCTTCACGTGAGAACCTGTCCCAGGACTTCACCCCAGGGTGCTAATGCACGAGTGAACTCCACGAATGCACTAATCTATGATTAAAATCACCAGTGAGTACCAATTCGAAGCCATCTTGTTTGGACATGACCTCCACCTTTGGAGGTGTCGTAGACTATCTAAGCTCCTGCCGATCTATGGGTCTCGGCACCCGGTTAAGAATGTAGCTCCACACCGAGTCATCATAGCTCTCCCCGCAATTTGGGTCTATGCCACAACTACGTTGCTGCCACAAGGGAGCTTCGCCATAGACAGGCAGGGAGCAGGGTTCCTGGCACCCGTGGTACTAGAATTAAAACTCCGGTCAGACTTCGTAGCATAATGCTACTACCAGTGAAAGTTCCAAACGACTCCGGACTGGTGGCCAAGATGAAGGTGAAAACAGCAAACAGTAAACAGTAAACACTCGAAACACCAACAATATAATAAACAACAAAAAGGAACACAGCAAACAATAAATAGCCAACAAGAACAGCACAATGGCCGGAAGCCGGAGACGAACCAAGGCCGCAGACCAATCAAACAGCAATGCATACTGCAATGTGCTAATGAGCTGGAAATGGCAAAAACGGCAACTCAGTAAGCCCCACTATCGGAAGTGGAAGAGGTACCTCCCCTAACGTTTCGTCTTCTATCAACTAAAGCAAGCGCAAAAGCGCCCAACTTACCAAAAGTCTGATTGTCCAGCAAACACCTACTAAAATCCCAAACCTCCCAGTATGAGTAATACCCATAGTATCTAGGTTCCTAATGTCAGAATATGGTAGTCTGGGCATGTAGTCAGTACATGCGTTCAGTCCTCAGTTCCCAACCTTGGTGTTCCAACGTCACGTCCGGAATAAACTCATGTGTAATCCTCCCATTGTCACTGTTCGTCCATTTTGTCTGCCACCTATCTACGAGACACCCCTGCAAAATGGCCTAAGACCTAGTCATGCGTTCGAAGTGACAGTCGTTTCTTGATCCTGCAGGCAATACTACGACGTATTACTTTCAAATCAAGAACCTGCAAAGCGTCGGTAGATACAGCTCGACACACTGGAACACATGTCAAGAGCGCAATTTTCTGACAAGTCGGAATCATGATCTGTCCAACAACAGACATGGCCGTCTCGCACAACACAGAAGAGCCATACGCTGCGCAGGTAACGAATTACCCATATATATGATACGGACGGCACGCCTGCCAAGATCCCAATCACTTTTTAGTATGCGCCTAACCTTCCCAACAATTACCGTCAACTTATGCAGAATGTGTTTGATATGAGCTCATACTCTCTCCCATAACTATTCCGAGTTACATAACCTGAGTCACATAGCGGATGCTGTTATCACCAATTATAATGAATGGGGCTCGTCCGAGTGAATGTGCCCTTAAGCAACATCATCATCCTCTAGTCCACTGCGACATCAACACCAACCTCTGCACCCCACTCACGAGCGATACGAATGGCTAGAGACTGGCCTTCGATCAGGATGAGAAAGTCATTTGCCTACGCACACAGTTTAAATGTCAACCCGAGCCTAACAACTCGGGCCACAAGACAGTAGAACAAAATAAGTGGATTCTTTAGATGTTGTTGAAGATCCTGCCTCACAACCCTCCCATCCATGATCCCTGTGGCGAATGTTACCCGAAGATCCCTACAGCTACCATAGTGTCTACCCTAACATATTATTCACCTCAAGGGAACCCAACATAATTTACTTTAGCAATACATTTTTAAATCAAAATTGTTTATTAAATAACTATTAAAGTAAATTAAATCGAACAAAAGAAAAATAATTCATAATGAATACAATATTTTAACATAAGGAAAATAAATAATTAATAAACGTAATAATCATAGATATATAGAACAGATATTCAAATATTAAATTCCTATTTTTTCTCCTTCCAAAATTTAATTTAAATTAACGTTGAATAAGAAGAAAAACAATCTATTACAAAAAAAAAAAAAAAAAAAATTAACTAACACTTTAATATGACTCTATTTAAGTACTTTTAATTACAACATAGTAATATGTTCCTCTTTTTCCTACCAATTCTTACACTACTGATCATACTAAATATTTGTTTCTATGTATTTTCCGCTTTTGTTTGCTACTATTTTACCAAAATTTCCTAAATCTAAATATATTATGAACTAATAGCATCCACTCTTGCCAAAATATTCCAGAATTGGATCATATGTTTAAAATATACATTCCAAGATGGAATTGTTTAGTTAAAAATACATTAATTCGTCTAAGCTGAAATTGTCCCATTAAGGCAACACAGTGGATGATATTGATTCATAAAGTTAGATTAATAGAAACTAAATACATATATACTAACTTATTGTAAACTATGCAAGTAATTAAATAATAAAACAAACTACTTGATTATATTTTCCTTTTCTTATTTACTCGCCCTGTGAATATTTGTGATCGATGTTACGAGGGATATATTATATTGATGATGCTATGAAAATTTAGAAAATTATTTAAAAAGAACTTGCATACTCGATTAGTGATATCTTATTTGTCTTTGTAGCTTATTTGAAACAAAAATTAGTGGTAGTTAGTTAGACAGAAATGAGACTTGGAGTATGTAATTTTATTAGTCATATCAGCTTCTTTTAAAGTTTTAATAAATTATTTGGGGGATTTCCTATTAAAATTTATTACAAAATGATGAATAGTGCAGCAGAGTAATGAAAAGGGATGATAATAAGTTTGTCCAAAATCAATCAAATAATGCGTGGTGTAACTTCTTTGGTTTATCCTCTTTAAAAAAAGTAGGTGGGTGATGTTACCTATTTGATTTCTCTAGAGACCAATATGCAACGGTATTTTATCTTCCTGTTGTAACCTTCAAATATATAGCAAGTATAGAAAACCAAGCACTTCCAAATGAAAAACACAGAGCAAAGGATGAGTCATAACCTTATGCTCTGGCTAATTATTAATAATAAAACGAGATTTATCCAATTGATGTGTGTTTTTTTTTTCTTCTTAGGACAACAGTGGTGGTAAATGTCCAATCGACTTTATTGCCCTGTATTCGGGAGATTTGCCTAGAAGAATATATTCCCTTACAGGACTTCCTCTTAAAACAAAAGACTTCTTATGAAAGGATTTTATCCTTTCTTCAGAAACCAAATCCTCTGTACAAAATTACAAATTAAAAACTTTATAAAATATACGTGAAACAATTAGATAAACACTTTTCCACACTTTGTTAGGAAACTTATCAGATCAAGAGTAAATTTAGAAAATGTGCTTTGAAACAATATGTTAAAGAAACTGAAGGAAACGTTACATGAGTTTCGAGAAGAAAAAAATAATGTATATAATTAAAATTTTTAGAGACGTGTGCAAAAATCACCGTTTCAAGATATTGCTTATATATAGAAGTTGTTAACATACATATACATATATTAACTTTTCCCCTTAAACCAGTAAAAAAAACAAGCTCAAATAGATAATTGAAACAAACTAACAATGTAATTTTACTCCCATGCACACTGTAGAAACATTGAAACAATTCGATGCAAAAATGCATTGAAAGAGCCATGTCCCGTCCGTAAGAACCCCAGACTCAAGCCAAAGTCAGGGTGTTCCCGTACGAACGTAACGTCCGGAATGAATCCATAAGTCACCCTTCCCTTGTCGCTGTTCGTCCATCTCGTCTGCCACTTATCTACGAGGGACCCCTGCAAAAGGGCCTTATACCTCTCTCCCATTCCCGAGCTCCGAAACAGAAAGCCAATCGTTCGTCCCAAGTGGCAGTCCTCTCTTGACCCTGAAAGCAATGCTACGACGCACCACTTCCAAGTCAAGCGGTGGTACACCAACAAGGACTTGCAAAGCGTCGGTAGAGACTGTCCGACACACCGGAACACATGCCAAGAGTGCAATTCTCTGACATGTGAGAATCTTACTCTGTCCAACAACAGACATGACCGTCTTATACAACACCGACGCGCCATACGCCGCACAAGCGACGAAAAGCCCATCGTATATGATACGGACGGCACGCCTGCTGAGTCTCCAATCACTCCTCAACATGCTGCCAGTTTATGCCTGACATGGGTGAGATGAGCCTGGAAGCTCATACGCTCCCCTACAACTATGCCGAGGTACCTGACCTGAGTCACATAGCGAATGCTGTTGTCACCAATTCTAATGAGTGGAGGTCGCCCGGTTGACAATATGCCCTTAAGCAACATCATCACCGTTTTGTCCACTGCGACGTCCTCGCCAACCCCCACACCCCACTCACAAGCGATACTGATGACCTGGGCACCCCTCCTCCCCAGCTCAGCACGAGACCGGCCTTCGATCAGGATGAGCAAGTCATCCGCATACGCACACAGTTTAAATGTCAGCCCGAGCTGTCTCAACAGAGTATCCATCATGCGATTCCAAATGAATGGACCACGGATGGACCCCTGCGGACAACCCCGAACAACCTCCATCCAAACCGTTTCAAAGGATCCAACAACACACGCTTTTCTATCCTCGAAATAGCTGCGCCAAATGCCCATCACGACAGCCAACCTCCGATAGCCTTCGTAAGACCTTGTCGCACGAAAGATAATCGAAGGCTCCCTTAAAATAAATGAAAAGCCCAAGCAGATACTTCGAAGATGACTGTTCGACAGAACTCTTCACATGCATCCAAGCATCTTCGACGCATTTGCCTTCCCTAAAACCAAACTGGTAACATGAAGGGCCCTCGCTATAGCATTCCTCGAGCCTGTACACCATGATTCTTTCCAGCACTTTTCCAAATACTGGCAAGAGGCTGATGCCCCGATAAGAGCGAGGATTACTCCTCACTCTATCAGGCGACTAAAGAAGTACCACAACACGAGCACATTTCCATGCCTTCGGGAAGTAGCCCTGATTAATGCACCTACCGTACATCGCCTCCAGGTATTCAGAGATGGCCTTCCAAATGTTCTTACACATCTCTCCGGTCAACCCATACAAACCTGGGGACTTCCTGCTTCTCACCCGACAAAAACAGTCATCTACTTCCGACCTCTCCAAGTTTGAAGGGTCAGCAATCCCCAACGGTGGGGGAGGATAATTGCCTAGCTCCGCTCTTGGAAAAAAACCCCCAACAAAACTTCCGTGCAGTCCCTCCATGAAGACAACACGGTGTCGCCAACATGGAGGCATCTTATGTCCACCTGACTTTCTACCCCTGCAGATACGGTAAACCCTACCCCAGGGGTCATCCCTATTGTCCAGTACAAATCTCCTCCACTCGTCCTCCTTAACTGTAACAATCATGTCCTTGTACGTCTTAAGGCTGCCAAGATACTCGGTCCTACGCTGAGCTAGATCTTCAGCATTGGTACGCCTACCCCTCTGGAAACGTCTCCGGAGGTGTCGAACGCGCCGCCGCATCGTCTCTAACTCAGGGGTCCACCATTTGACCCTCTTGGGCTTCGCATAACTAGCTCGGCCCAACAGTGCATCATTCACCCCAGATGCCGTCCGAACAATCTTGTTAACCTGGTCGTCAATCGTTAGTAGCCTAAAGTCTTCAATTGGCACGGATGACAATGTCTCCCTAAAACAGTACCGATTATGGTCCCAATCAAATCACGCGTTCGCCATCGTAAAACGCCACCAGTCTCCCTTGTCCGTTGTGGACAAGTAACCCTAATCTCGATGAGGTATGGTCACTTATCCCCCAATCGTCACAAACTCTCCAACTAAAGTCTAAAGCAGTAATTAACGCCCCATTCGCAGCCGTCACAGCAATGTCATTGACGCCCATTGGCCCATCGAAAGTATATAGCTCACTCGGCTCATTCAACACGCTCAAATCTCGCGAGAGCGACCATTCACTAAGCACTCCTCCTCGTATAAGGTTCGGATATCCAGACCCAAGTCTGGAGATCTTACTGAACCACATACGCATCTAGGCCGAGGATAACCGGAATACTACTCGCCGCGAGTAGTACCGTATCCATATACCCTAGATAGGGTTCCAATGAAACCCCAGGTCTACAGTAGATGCTAGCCAGAAACATCTCCCCAAACCACCCTTTTACCCTAACACATACCCCAAGCTGGCTATCAACTAACTTCGTACAGTCCACGTCGCTGTCCATAACTATAATCGCGGCCTTTCCCACACCGTCAGTAAATACGCGCATCCCCCCCGGAATCCCCCTAACATCACCATTCGAAAAGTACGGCTTCTGGATCATGGCAGGGTCAGACCTCCAGGGACTGGTTACCAGGCGAACGCTCCTCTTAAACACCTCATAGCTCATACGCTCCTTCAGGTTCATCTCGAACAGCTCAGACATAAATTCATCGGGAGTGATCGCCGCGTGCACTCCGGCAACCACCACCCTTGGACCAAGCTTATCGCTGACAGTCACCTCCAGGCCGACCTCCTCAAACCTTTTGTTTGAGACAATCTTCGACCTCTCTGCCACCAAAGGTGTACGAATGACCGCACCACTAGTCCTCGTCAGCGGCCGCATCTCGTGCACTCTGACTCCAAGGGTGGGTGCGACCTGTTCGACGACCTTGCTCACTATCTCCTTGGAAGTTGCGCTCTTCTTCTTATCCCGAACAACCACCGACCAGGTTTCCACAGGCTTGGGTGCAGGCCTGGGAACCGCGACACCCTGTGCCCTCACAACTGCAGCAACCGTTGGGGCCTGAGCAACAGGTCTAGCAGCGGGAGCTGGCACTGTGGTCTCCGACTGAACCGGCCTGGGAGACTGGAGGATGTCCAGCCTACCCCTCAACCGCTCGTTGTCTATCAACAGTCTCATAACCAACTCGTATCCACCAGCCTGGCTCATGAGTTTGCCCATCGTCTCCGCACTAAGATTCTCACCGAACAGCACCTCACGGAAACTGTCAGTGAAAACCTTAACGTCGGCCACAGTAACACCAGCATCACAGCCCATAGAAAAGGCAGCAGCCGAAGCCACAGCCCTTTTACGCTGCCTACTCTCCCTGCCAACAGATGGCAACGGGGGAAACGCAGCAGAGAACCCACCACCAACCGCAGAGCTATCAGAGATAGCAGCAGCAGCACCAGCATCCGACGTAGTACATACACCAGAACCAGCAGCACCAACAGCAACACCAAAAACTGCACCACCAGCAGCACCACCAACAACACCACCACCAGCACCACCACCAGCAGCAGTACCAATAGCAGAACCGCGACCAGCACCACTCTTAGCCACATCAGCAGCAGCATCAACAACAGGAGCAGACTTAAAGCGTTTGGTGGTCGCCTTACCACCATTCGCCTTTACCTCAGCTTCTGACCCCGAACTGCTCAGCTCGCTCTCCGTATGACGGAGACGAGACTTCGCAGGTGGAGGGGGCCCCATCACCTCATCAGTGACTGCCCCAGACGCAGCGTCAGAGGCATCACCCTTCGCCGCCTTGCGAGGTTTCCCCGCAGGAGGCATAAAATAAAATTCAAATTCCAAGAATCTAACGACTCACCAGAATCAAAAATAAACACAGCCAACAGGAAGTCAATAAACGTAGCCAAGTCCGTCACCAATTCCAAATAAACACGCCCGAACCGAAATACAACCCGAAAATCAATGTCCAATAAACACCCTGAAACCGTCAACAAAAACACACTCTGGCAGCACCAAAACCCACCGCACGAGTATGGTAACTCCACTCCGTTAGTCCTATCTAACCTCACTTCTTCAAATTGCTACTGACCTTGATGTCAAAAACTGAGACACCGCAGAATTGCCCCCGAGAGTCTCAACTTTATAACAACAACTCTTCACAATTTATCACTCATACTTGTAAAGCACTCGGTTTTCACACACGACAGTTTGAAACAAACTCAAAATTTTCCGCTTTGAAAAAATACGTCTTCACAATCTAACAGTCAAACTAGAAGTGACAGACAGACGACAGTAGAAGGTACGCAAACACAGCGCCAGGGTATCCCACAGTAAATTTGAATAATCGGCAACTGCAGCATTCCAATGATTGATATCCGCCACTTCCTTCACAGAGGGGGAAGTAGTACAGGAACAAAAAATAAACGTAGACATACAGTGTACAGCTGTACTCCAAGTGCCTTAACCGTCCACTGCTTTCATAGTGAATGATGCTTAAAGCATAGGAAAATTAAAAAAATAGGATATTTTACAATCTAAATGCTGTATAGCAAAACTGATGAGTAAATAGGTGCAGTGAAACGTGCATATGGTTATTTACAACAATGTTAGTTTAATAAATCAAACAGATTTGAGAATTCCTCAAAAAAATTGTGGCCTTGTCTTTTAGAGTTGTATTTAGAGCAGTGAAAAATAACGTGTTCAGCGCTGTCGACCATACTACCATAATCACAATTATCAGAATCCCTCTTTTAATTATACGAAGGTAGACACCGTCATATGTATGACCGGACAAAAGCCGGTTCGTAACCTTAGTGTTCCATGCACTCAAACTCAGCTCACAATACCACGGCAAAATCGGAATTGTCGGAAAAAATGAGAAAAAGAAAGCACCGGTAAGTTCAGATTTTGCATTAATGAATTGCTTAAAATCGTGTCTCAAGTTAGCTCTTACTTCCTTCGAAGCCTCAGGATAGGTAAAAAACCTTCGGTACTTGTACTATAAATAAACAAACAGTTGAGATTTTTATTTAAATATACATTGTCCCATATTCGAGCTCTCAAGTATTACAACAGTTTGATCATTATTTTTAATTAGATATACTTATTATAATAACTAGATATGTAAAGAAACATTAAGGATTTATGTGAATAAAAATTTCAAAAGAACCTCATTTTTTATTTTACGAAAAGATTAAATTAATCCTAAAACGAATAATGAAACAAAAAAAAACCTATTGATTCACCAATATTTTGTGATGTTCATATAGAAATTATATTTATGTTCTTCGAAAAAAACGATGTAATAAATCTATTATTACCAGGTGTTATTTGATTACATTGAATTGATATAACATTATTTCGTCTATAAATGTGATAAAATATAGGAACGTTGTTTTGGTCTTGTAAAAATCTTATACTATGTAAGTATAAGAATGCTTCAGGAGGAACGAAGCCTGAAGATATGTTTTTTTTTTTTTCCTTTTTTTTTTTTTTTTTTTTTTTGTACATACATATTCATCATTGATATAGTACGGAGCTAAGATCAGATTATTCTCTGTAACTATTCAATATATGATCCCGAATCAAATGAATGATAAAATTATATATTTTACTTACTTTAGCAGAATTATATAAACTTTTTATATATTGATTTTCTTGAGTTCTGTGTAGAGACGTACACAATCTTGAACATTACCTTTAAAAAATCCTTAGTTTTTCCATATAATAAGGTGATATGTTAAACCATATTTGACAGCCATATGTTAATACAGGACGTATTAAAGCTTGATACAACAAAACTTTTACCCATGGTTGAATATATTTCGAGGAGCAAAAATTTTTTGTGTAGAAAGAATGCCTTACTTGCTTTTGTAATTTGTAAATCAATATGTTTCTCAAAGTATAAAAATTTGTCTAATTCCCAAGTATTTAACTATTTCTTTACTTTTAATAAGTACATTGTCGAAAAGTTTCCAATTTTTTCTTATATCCGAATTACATTTTCCGACAAAATAGTACTTATTAGTATAGTACTTATTAAAATTAAAGTTAATTTCATTTTCCAATTGAATTAAAATAATATTGAAGTTTATTGTTAATTTTATTAATTTTGTTATCAGCATGAAATATAATGATATCAGCGAACCCAATGATATTATTAATTTTCTCTACTAGGCCATGTACAAATAAATTAAATTGGGGAATTTACAGTTTCTTGTTGTAAACCGTCAACCTTCTTATCGAATTTATTGTTAAAATATTGTTACGTTTTAATCTTGTTAAAACATTTGAGTTCGTTTATATTGCGCTAAAATAAAATAAAACTTTGCTTTGTTGTTGTTTTTACAGCCTTTATTAATTCCACTATAACTTTTATTCACTTTGCCTTAATACAGCAAATTCGCTTTTACAACACTTTATTTGCGCCTAAACGGACTTACTTTGTGACAGCCAAATGATAACTAACTAACTCAAAACGCAATTCGCCACCTTTTATAGCGTTTCATTATCAATTTCGAATGTTCTTGTAGTTGCTACAAATTTCGATATATGTACGGTAAATTCAAATGGTGTAAAACCAAAATACCCCAAAAAGAATCGAACTGGCAACACCGTTACGCATGCAGGCGGTAGTACTCTTAAATTAGTAAAGGTAATTATGGCAACAATGGTAAGCCCTGATACAAACCAATAAAGTCCATAGCTAAAATCCCATAAGTCCCTGATGTGGTGAATTTCCTGTTCAGCACTTTCATTTTCATAACAATATTAAGAATTAAAAATATTAAATGTAAAGGAAATTGATATTTCTGAAGTTTGTATATTAGACCTAGTATCCAAATTTCGAAACTTTTTCAAAATCAATTACGCAAGCGCCAGTGCACTATCTTCTATTTAAATTCCAGTTTATGCTTGAAAAGAGCTGATGAATGGCATGTACAGTTGAATGTCTATGTTTAAATCCAAACTGCTCATAGTTTAATAGGCTTACTCTACTATTTATACAAGCCTTAAAAATATTGCTAATATTTGGTAATAAGCTAAAAGCACGCAAATTATCAGGATTGCTACAATCTTTATCCTTTTTCCGTAAGACAATGACTTTCGCAACCTTCCAGGCTCGAGGAAAGTAAGAATTGTTGAGCATATTAAATAAGGTACAACAGAGAAAAATCATTGTCTCTGGGACATTTTTTAAAATTATATTAGGAATGTTTTCAAGACCCGATGATAATTTGTTCTTTAAAATGTAAATAAAAGAGTCTCTCGAAATAAAATAATCATCTGTCTCAGACTCATTTAAACAATACTCTTAGTCATAACAAATGACAAAAAAGAGGAATGAGAAGTTTTATGCAGATCTTTCATATTCAAGAAACTAGTAAAATTATTGCTGACGTCATTGTGTACATCATTTTCGGGATTAATTTCTTTAAAGGAGTGTATGGCTTCTAGATGTGAACCGAAAGCGTCAATGTTTTAATTTTGTCTCTTAATATAAAAACGTTGTCATAATTTTCTTAATTTTCCACGTCAGCAGGATTAATTCTGGCATTTCGATGAATATATTCCCTATCTCGCGATATTCA
Source organism: Wohlfahrtia magnifica (assembly GCA_023159175.1). Classification (NCBI taxonomy): domain Eukaryota; kingdom Metazoa; phylum Arthropoda; class Insecta; order Diptera; family Sarcophagidae; genus Wohlfahrtia; species Wohlfahrtia magnifica. The sequence continues at coordinate 142,375 of JAKWBJ010000098.1, read as the reverse complement.
ATATTTATGTATTCAATATTTATGTTACATTTACTCCAATTTGTTTCTTCATATCGTCAAACATACGAGAGGAGTTTCTGTGGTCAAAAGTTTCGGGTTTTACTCGAAAATATTTATTAACTGATAAGGTGAAATTATAATTAACAAGTTTTTTTTTTAACTTGAGTTTCGTTTTCTGAACATTTAGATCTGTTGTATTTAGAGAACATTACATTTTGTTATGTCTTTTGAGCATTTTTTTCTTTTGCTTTTCTTCTTATTAAGTTTTCTAATTATAGCGTTTGTGAATTTATTGGTGGAACAGGGATATTTAAATTTTGGAACTGATTTTTCTATTGATCGAATTATTAAGTTGTTTTAATTAAATTAAATAAAATAACTGAATTTGATAAGTTTCTATCATTTGGAAGCGGCTCACGACTGGAAATATAGTTATTAGTGTCATGAAGATTTAGAGAAATGAAGAGCTAATGCAATCCGTATTGAAAAGGGTGTTGTTATATCCTGAGGAATAATAGGCTGATGTATAAAGATAGGTATTTTAATTGCGCGACAGTCGAAACATTTGAAGGATTTAATAGTATTATTTGTGTATTCCTTAATTACATTTTTAATCAGAATAGAGGCATTATTTATATTTTTTCGTACTAAAGAGTAATTTCCAAAACATAATTTGTGCTACTCTGGATTATACTTTTTAATTAAATTACAAAGATCATACCTCCTACTTAAATGTATTAGTGAATTAACATTAATTTCAATTATATTTAGATTGCTTGCTACTTCAGTGATTTAAGAAGAGATCATAGAAAAATTTTTATTAATTCTTGATATCTGTATTTGAAGTTGTTTTTGCAGATTTAATATCTGATTGGATAGATAAGGCAGAGTATGAAAATTTTTTCAATACGATAATAATGAAATTGTTGCTATCTGCATTTTGTGTGTGAACTGTATTTTTTGTAATATGTTAGAATAGCTTATATTAGGATTAAAGGCCTCATTAGCCGACTGCAGAAAACGTAAATGTACATTTACGATACAGAACACTTAAAAACGTGTCATATGTTTTTGTCAATGTGTATAAATAATTATAATTGAAAAAGAAACAGCTGTCTAAATCGCAGTGATTGGTATTATAAATGTCCGAACTGTGTCCGCTTTGTAAAAAGTACCAAATAGGTTTAAATAGTATTTTTTATCTAAGTATATAAAAATAATATAATCATATATGTACATATTTACAAATATTAAATACAACAAATTATATACCAAGTTATTGCCAAAAAAGCTCATATGGAGTATAAAGTTTTTTTTTATCAAATAAATGCTATTTTATAAAAAGTCAACACACAAGAGTTTTTCTTTCTCCCTGCTTCACGATAGACCAATGTAACCAAAATTTTTGCACACCATATTAAAGTTATTGGAAATATCTTTTACCTGACATCCTTCTTTTTTTGTTTATCAAAATTTCAAGAAACTACTCAGTTAAATGTTGAAACTAAGTGGCCTACACCTCGGAAACTAGTCGTTGCTGATCCAAAGTTCTTTTTCATTTTATCGAAGAATTACATATAACATACATAACTGTTTATTTATCATTAGCGTGAAAATGTTTTCTTGCCACCTGACAATGTTTATTAAAGCTAATTTTTTAGTAGTATATTCCTTTTCCAAATAACAATATACGTGAGAAGCTATTTGGTATTAAAAAATAGTAATATTTTTTTAAAATCAAATCCACATTTTCAATTTTTTTTTTTTATATAAGACCTTACTCATGTCGTAAGTGGCAGGAAATACTTCGCTGAAAGATTATTCCACAACCGAACAGTGCGACGAAAGGACGAATTCTCCCTATAATGCGTTGTGCAATTTACTAGACAATCAACTACAAAGGGATGCGCTCTACGAGAAATACGAATACTACGTAAAAATATATGATTTTTAGAAATTAATTCCTTAATTTCGTTAGAACACATTCCGTTATAGTACCGATAGAACAATGAAACACACGCCACATTGCGACGTTGCTCCAATGAATCGATAGAGTTGGCTGTCCTACCTTCATTGATGAGAATCTTTACTCTCTCCTGTACGCGGTCGAGAAGCTCCAAAATAGACTTTGGAGCAACGGCCCATACATGAGAGTTGTATCCATTTTGGGTCGGATATAGGTCTTGTAAATATTAAGGAGATCAAATGGAGTGAAGTATTTCTTGCACCGTCTTAAAAAACCAAGGCACTTGAATGCTTCTTTCGACACTTTAAATATGTGATCATTCCAACGAACGTCACAGTGAATTCTCATGCCCAGAACATCAAGAGCATCTGATTCCTCAATATCCACATTACCCATTGACACAGATGACAGCACACCACCACTGTGTGTTAAAAAACAACATTGAGTCTTACGTGCATTAAAATCGACCCTGTTCGCACGACCCCACTCGGAGACCTTCACCAGGTCACTTGTAAGTGTGTCGTTCATATTCGTCCTTCTTGCCCCAACTTCCAAAAGGCTCGGTCTACTATCAAAAGAATATGAGTGACAAATGTTGCTGTCATCCACAAAAGAGTAGATAGGATTAGAAGTGAGAAGAAAGTCGTTAAGAAATATTAGAAAAAGAGTAGGAGAAAGAAGATTAAATTTGTTCACATTATTATAAATAACTTTGTTCAATTGTTTTAAATTGCTCTTTTTAATTGTGTGCAAAAAGTGCCAAAAAAAGGGTAAACATTTCCCCATATAATTTAACATACAAACAGCCCATCACTGCTTGACAAATGTCACGTAACGTTGCCGTCAATTTCTATTTTCAACTTTACAGCTACATTACATTATGTTCAAGTAAGCACTTTTATAGCCTTTCATATAACAAAAGCGATCAGCTGGCACAACTACATTTACGGTCGACTAATTCTGCCTTAACATCTATGGATTATCTATTAGTTTTATTCTGTATTAAAACTTGTTGTTTGGCTTTAGTACAATATACTTCTCGCAGTCTTTATATGATGCGGGTGTCCAAATTTCTTACACAAAACGCAAAATAGCTTCTCTCTTTCATTAATGAGTACATTTACTAATTTGCATTTACCAACATCATGAGATTCATTTCATACTCATTTAATGAGGACATAACGAAATTTTTTTATTTTTGATTTCTTTAATTTTAAATTAAATTATTTTGAGACCGATTTTTAGAAAATTTCTGAGGTTCAACATCAGATATATTTAAAGGTGGGACTTTCCTGTTTCTGCTTTGGTTATTATTTTAAATGTTGTTGTTAATATTATTTGTTGAAATTTCTTTATCTGATGTATTGATTTGTTAAATGCGATAATTTTGTTTGGAATTTTCGGATGGACCAGGTTCTTCACAATGTTTAACATGTTTTTCAAATTTTTCCATAAGTTCTAGGCCACAATTATCATTATCAAATATTGCGGCGTAGTTACATTTTTGCAATTTAGCCATTGTGAGGCTGTGAGATAAATTGATCTTTCGGATTACATTAGTTTTTTCTGAGCTTTGAGTGTTAAGCTCACTCATTTCTTACACGCGAACTTTATAGCGAGAAACAATGAAGAAATTGTATTTCGCACAAAAATGTTATATATGAAAATTGTTACAATAAAAAAATTTTTTTTAGATGCATGGATAAATATTCAGAGGCAAGATACCACCAGCAGGACCGACCTGAGTTATTACAGAGCCACCCTGACCCCACATTACAGAAAACAGTCATTTTACTTTCAACTAATGTTCCTTTTTAAAAAAATATAATACAAGGAAATGGTGCTCTGTTTATGTCTAAGAACGTTGCCTTTGAAAATCTTTGGTATTTCTTAATTTTTGATAAGATTTTATGGAAAAGAACAAACGAATTGCAATATTTTTTTCAGAAAAGAAAACGGCATAACTTACCCATAGCTGGACATTTACCACCGAAGAAATATTTAAAGTCATAACAGGAACGCTTAACGGTGAGGGGAACGATTTATCGTACCCCTTTATGATGAACTTGTTGGACAGCAGATCGTCACAAAATTTTGTGCATAAAAAGAAAAAGACAAGAAATTTACTTTTTCAAAAAAAGACACAAAAAACGGAGAAAATCTCAAAACTTTATATTTATTAAATTACAGTTACCACAAATAAAAAATCAGAAACAACAAAAAAAATATTCACTACACTTGAAATTTATAGAAAGTTCTTGACTTTTCTTCTTTTTCCTTTTTTTTCTCAAAAAAACCATGTACGCGACGACTAAAATAGCAGAGAACACAAATTAGAACAGCACGAGTCAAAGCACAAAATTGAAGTGATTGTAAATATTTACACTACGAATTTCAATGTCAGCTGTTTTCCTGCTGCTACCTTCAAAATATTTATGACGCCGGTTTGCTTTATTTTACTCCAAGTTTGCTGTCGTCTATATGTTCATAGCATTATATTTGATTTGAGCTAGTTTTCTGGACAGCAAAATACAATTCGAAAACAAAATATAATTTTATTTGTGGATTATGGTGTCACTGCTCGCTGTGTCGTTCGCCAATATGCAAGAAAGTCTAAAAGTAGACTTATAGTACACTTTAAGGGGGCTTACACTAAAATACAAGTCATATGACATGTTAAGTTTTTGTGTAGAAGATGACGAATAGTATTGAGTAACCTTGCGGTTACACGCTCAAGTTTTTCTTGATATTGTTTCACATATATTGCTTGTCAAAAATTTACTAAAATTGATAGCTGTGACGTAGGTGGTAAGCAACTTGAAATCAATTTGAAAACAATTTCTTTGTTAAAAATGTGTTTCCTAAGAAAACAACAACAAAATGTACATGACAATTATGATCAGCTGTTTTCTTGAAAGCAACTTTAAACACTCGATGGAAAGCAAATTTGATTATCAAGTTGGTATCAATTTTTGGAATTGTGAGTGTATTAGTAAGAAGTGTGAGTGTATTAGTAAGAAGTGTGAGTGTATTAGTAAGAAGTGTGAGTGTATTAAAATTTGAAAGGCAAAACTTGATCGTGTAGCCCCCATGTAAACACAATATGTAATCATGGCAACGACATTGAGAGAAAAAAACGGATGAAAATTTCGCAGTCGTACGGTTCTCTTTGTTTTTATTTTTTTTAATTTTTTAAAAACCATCACACTTCATTAGATCAGGGATATATTTTTATGTAAACAAATAAAATAAACAAAGGTCTATTTTAAAACAGCTGCCTTCTTGTCCTAAAATTTTTACTCCCATTTTTAAAATACGGATGGAATTTTATATTTACTATCTGATTTTACGTATCGTGTAAACTACCCTATAGTTACCGCACACTTTAAGCCAAGGCGAATTTAATAAGGTGGAGTTGCCATTATAACAACTAATATTTTAACAAGAACAACATACATTTTGTTGCTTTTTATCGTGACTAATGAATGTCAAAATAATTGCCGTAAACAAAATATGTTTTTGTGTATTGACATTTATTTTCACTGTATTTATTGAGGAAATATTTCTTAAAGTGAATATTTATTTATTTCTTAAAGTGAATTTATGAAATATAAAGAAATAACACGAAAAGAAAACAAATTCCAAAAAAAGATGATAAGATTCAAATTATTTAGGGTTCCCATGCAGATTTAATATTTCTGCCAAGAAACATACCAATCGGCGCTTTTACTGGTGAAGTTTTTCTTGCTATGTTGAAAGGTGTAGGTTTTGCATTGGTCATTTTGAGTCACTCTGAACATCGTAATGTTTACCATGAATACGTTAATTAATTGACGATAAGGCTACCCACGGTTTGGCTGAGGGACTTAAAGAAATTTCCTGCATTGGTGAGACTTTGGTTGAACGCAAAGCTGGACAAACTAATTGTGTTGTTGCATTTTAAATGTAAACCTTTTTTGTTAACTTTTTAATTATAATACATATACCGTGGTGGACATTGGGCTGGTACATTAAATTAAAACGAGGCCTTTTAAATAAAGAAATCCTTTTTGCTAGTTGTGTGATACTTTTATTTGTCCCATGGACTTTAATATCAACTAATACGGTGCGCACCATCTTTTTGTAGCAAAATATGTATATACTCTTTTCAATGACGAATACATGAAATGTACCAGCCAAATGTAGCATACTATACATTTTAGACAATAATGTAGTGTGTTTCATTATGGATATTTTTTAACCTTCAATTGTTGTAACTGTTGACATGAAATAGAAAAAAACAAATTTATTATCATAATAATACTATATATCAAGCCGAGTCTAAAAGTGAGCTCTAATGATTATTATAAATCATATTACTTGTATATCAATATTTTTTTGTACAAATAAAAGGCAGTGTTGCTGCAAATTTATATGAATGTATTTAAAACTGTCTTTGAAAATGTTTGTAGGTCGTGAAAAGGGCCGATTATAAACTTTTTAGTTTTTTTGTCTCTTTTTGAAAATATTCGATGGTGTTTGAAAGGACCGATTGTTTGATTCATGTTTGGGTTCAGTTCTGGAAGAAAATATAAAAAAGAATAGATAATAATAAAAAAAGGAAAGATTGATTTCAAATTTAACGTTTACTACAAAGCAACAACAATTGTAAACATAAACAAAACTTTTGACAATCATCAATCACCATATCAATTAAAAAAAAAAAAAAAAAAAAAAACAATCAGCCGAATTAGCAACACCACCTTGTTCAATTCGCCTTGCTTTAATATTAAAAAACCCTACATTAGCTAATGATTGCTTTACTTAATTTTAAGTTTTTATGCTGGCAATACCAATTTTTTTTGTATCACTGATACAAAAAACGAATGCCACACGTACGAGTAGTCGAACCAAAACAAAAAATATTTTTATTAATTTAATATAAAATCATATTTTTTTTAACAAATCTGTTTCAGTTTTCATTACCTTTTTATATTTTATTTAATGCCATATTTATTGCAAAAATTCTTCAAATAGTAAAAATATAAGACAATTATACTTATTGGTGGAATAATAAATACCCGAATTACGAGCGTTGTGTAGTTGTTTTGACCATCACGTAATTTATAGAACGATCTATAGTTGAACAAGGAAAATATAGGATCGGTGTCATCTTTGTAAACAAATTTCAGACAATAAATAGACATCAATATTATAATTAGTTATAAAAAACTAAAGAGAGGACTTGTTCGTACAAAAAACTTTGTATGTTATATTGTAAAATCTTCATCCCTGCTGACTAAAAACATAATACAGCACTATCCGTCAGATGCACTAAAAATATCAACTCATAAACAGCACTTGAATTCATTCTACTAGTCATTTTGTGTAGTTGTTTTGATTTTATGTACATCACTAAAGGAAAAATGTTTTTATTGTACTTAAATGAAAAAATGTATTAGAAAAAATTAGTTTTAAAAGAGAAGGTTTGAAAATAGGGCCAAGGGTGACAAAGTGGGTGTATAAATTTATATACATAAAGTGGGGTGCAAAACCAAGTGCATGTTTTGAAGTTGAACAGAAAAGTTCCAATAAAAACTTAAATACTCAATCAAATAAAACAAAACTTCACATATTTATTCATTAAGTGCTTTAAAAAAGTATGATATTCAAATATTGGAGTGGGAGAAAGACAATAATATAAAATAATCTGCATGCACTTAGTTTTGCACTTTTCGCCAAAATAGATAGGAACTTATATTTTTAACACTATTCTCAGAACTCTCTTTTGTGGCGTTTTTGAAAAATATCGACATACTCTCTACAATATTACCCAAAAACGTAAGAGGAATCTGGTCCCATTCATATTGTGTCGTTGCCACAGTTTCAACATGTTACTCGAAGTCCAATTATATTTTTCCAGGCGTTTTTTACTATTGTCCAAAAATTCTTCATTGTATTGGAATTAGGGCTTTACTGTTATCACTAATTTACCTTAAATTTCTGTTACAACAGCCATTCTTTGACAATTTTAATGGTCTGGATTTGAAATAGTTTGAAAATAGGGCCAAGGGTGACAAAGTGGGTGTATAAATTTATATACATAAAGTGGGGTGCAAAACCAAGTGCATGTTTTGAAGTTGAACAGAAAAGTTCCAATAAAAACTTAAATACTCAATCAAATAAAACAAAACTTCACATATTTATTCATTAAGTGCTTTAAAAAAGTATGATATTCAAATATTGGAGTGGGAGAAAGACAATAATATAAAATAATCTGCATGCACTTAGTTTTGCACTTTTCGCCAAAATAGATAGGGACTTATATTTTTAACACTATTCTCAGAACTCTCTTTTGTGGCGTTTTTGAAAAATATCGACATACTCTCCACAATATTACCCAAAAACGTAAGAGGAATCTGGTCCCATTCATATTGTGTCGTTGCCACAGCTTCAACATGTTACTCGAAGTCCAATTATATTTTTCCAGGCGTTTTTTACTATTGTCCAAAAATTCTTCATTGTATTGGAATTAGGGCTTTACTGTTATCACTAATTTACCTTAAATTTCTGTTACAACAGCCATTCTTTGACAATTTTAATGGTCTGGATTGGATCACCAACTCAATTAAAAAATGACTTTTTCCTTTGGGTAAGGGTTTATGCCTCCAAAAAATGTTCCTTGACGCCAAAACATGCAATATTTATTTTTATATTAAATACGTAACGTAAATGTTACTTTAAAAAACTCTTAAAATAGGTTGCTTCCTACTTTAAAATTCATTAAGTTAATGTAGGTTTAACAAAGGGATTATAAGCTAATAATTTTTTTGCATACAACATTAAGGAATTCAGCTTAACAAAAGTTTAACAAACTTTACTTTTAAGTTAAGTCAAGTGTTTATTGCATTATTGGGAGTGTGAGCTTTAGACTTTTGTCAAAAAAAGTTAAAGAGAATAATTGAATAGAACGAGTTACATAAAAAATATTTTAAAGCGTTGGCGGCAGAAAGTTGGTTAACTTGTGTGTGTTTTTTATAGAGGTATAGAACTTTAAGTTGGGACTACTTTTCAAGATGGCGTCAGATTTAACAGCTGTCAAGTGATTTATTCTCAGTTTGGTTTGGCAATTCATCATGAATAGACTCACGCCTGAACAAAGCTTGCAGATAGTGCAATTTTCATTTTTCATAAGTGAATTTTTTTCAATTTTCATAAGCGAATTTTGTTTAGCGATGAAGCGCACTTCTGGTTGAATGTCTACGTCAACAAACAAAACTGCCACATTGGGAGTGAAGGTAGTCCTCAAGTGTATGTGGAAACACCGTTACATCCAGAAAAACTGACTGTTTGGTGCGCTTTATGGGCTGGTGGAATCATTGGTCCGTACTTTTTCAAAAACTATGGTTGCCAGAACGTTACAGTCAATGGTGATCGGTATAGAGCTATGATTACTAACTTTTTCATTCCTGAATTGAATAACCATGATGTCCAGATGTGGTTTCAACAAGACGGCGCAACATGTCACACAGCTTGTGCCACAATAGATTTATTGAAAGACACGTTTGGTGACCGCCTAATTTCACGTTTTGGACCTGTGAATTGGCCTATGTAAAGTTGGGGCTATGTAAAGTCATTGGTCTATGCGGTAAAGCCACAAACGCTTGACCATTTAGAAGAAAACATTCGCCGTGTTAATGCCGATATACGACCACAAATGTTGGAAAAAGTCATCGAAAATTGGACGTCCAGATTGGATTACATCCGCGCCAGCCGTGGCGGTCATATGCCAGAAATCATATATAAAATGTGATGCCACAAGAAGATTATCTTTCGGATAAATAAAATTCATGTAAATCGAGTAATCCATCGTTATTTTATTGCAACTTAAAGTTCTATACCTCTATAAAAAACACCCTTTAGCAATAGGTAAACATAAAAAACAGCTGACAGAAAGTGTAATTTTAACGTGTTTTTCAACGTATAGGCACAAAAGTCTATTGGCTCTTGTTAACCAACGAAAGTGAACTATTTGTCCTGGTTTCATGTTGGCTAATCCTTGAGGATAAAAATCTTCCGACACAGCATTGGCTAGACAATAAAGATATAAAACGTCAGTAGATAAATTTTATATTCAGTTTCCAATCAAATCGATTTAAAATGTGATACAACCTGCAACAAAGGGTTTATTATCAAAAAAAAGGAACTGAATGATTGCATTCATGACATAAAATATTAAATTCGAAGGAAAAATACAGTATTTTGTGACCATTTTATATTTTTAATGATGTGTTTGATAGTGTTTTTAATACGATCTTACAGTTTTTAGAATAACTGGAGCAGAAAATCTTTAGGTCGATTTCCACAGGATAGGATTTGATTTTAGACCTAGGTTTCTTCTGAAAATTTACTTAAATTTAGAGTAGATTTTATTTTTGCTATACGATTTTTGCGCCAAAAAAATTAGCCAAACTTAGTCTATACAGTATGGCACAAAAATGAGTCAATGTCATAACCTTATGTCAAAAATTACTAAAAAAAAAAAAATAGATCGTTATTTATTGAAAAAAAAAACCTTTTCATTAAATTCAGACACATATCATTAGTACTTAAAATAAGTTAAAATATTATTCTTAATTGTAAAGTAATCTTAATTGTAAAGTAGTAGTAGTAGTAATAAAACATATCATTGACTCAATTTTGCACCCATCAAAAAAATCTTTCATTTTAATATTTTGTCCAATAACCTTTGGCTTTTTTTTAATTGGTGCTTGCGATTTGGCATTGAATCATACAATTTTAATACATATTACAATGCAATTAAGTGTCATACTTCCTGCACTGGCTCCCATAGTTGATTGATTCCATTAGGGGGATCTGTACAGTTGGCAAGCTGTTGCTTAACTTGAAATCTTAGTTGCTGGTGCATTCTTTTACGATTTTCGCCGTATGCTTTGGGTTCTTATCACGCTGAAAGATGAACCTACATAGTATTCCTGCATGTTTTCCAGTGCAGCTGGGAGGTTAATGGAAATAATGCGCAAATAATCCTCTTCGAGCATTGTTCCTTAAATTTTCGCAAGTGGTCTATCTCCATTTGGCGTTATACACTTCCAGGCTATTAAAGAGCCACCGCAATGTTTTGCAGTTGTTTGCACTTGATATGTATTTGATGGGTCACGTCCTTTCTCTCAATATCAAGCTCGTCTGTCGGACCGAAACCGGTCTATTTAAGTCTCTTTGGTCCGATGAAGCTAAAATAAACCGGTTTCAATCCGATCCGTATTTCAATTTATAAATTACTGACAGATGTGAAAGAAACACTATTAGTGTATTATTTAGAATGTGATTTTTTAAGTATTATTTTTCATTAAATTTCATTTTGAACGTGTTTTATTAATAAAATTAGCACAAGACTTTAAATTGCTCTTTAGCAAGTAATAGTGGGTACACACAATTAAACCCATTTACGAAACGCATTTCTCATTCAGATTATATGTTTTGACACACACAAACTGCAATCAACAATGAAATCATAAACGCAATATCAGTTCTGGTATTTTATATTTTAGCATAACATCGCGATAGAAGTATTGTTGGAAAAATGAAGAGTAATGTAGATGCTTACAGCTTGCTTGTTTTCAATGAACTAAACAGATAAAAACATGAATCATTATGCAGGCAACGCAATCTGCATCAATGCAATCTCAAAATATCAAAATAGTTTGATGTTGATAAAATCTCGAATGGAATCCGAAATGAGATCATAAACACGAAAGCACACGATGAAAACTACAATGAAATTTGACAGATTGCGTAAATGGATTTCATTATATGTACCCACTACAACACTTGTATAATTTTTACATCTGATTTGTAATGGCGGCTTTTGTGCACACATACATATTTATATTTTGACAGCTGATGTTGTAAGATTGTTATGAGATTTCTCATAACAACTGTGTTATAACAAATATTATAACACTGCTCTTAAATTCATCTTGAACACTGCGATAACACTAACAGCCTGTTTCCAGATGACGAGCGTAAGAAAACGTTCGTCTAACAAGTTGAGTGACTTGTCTGTTTATATGTAAAACACAAACAAAGCACTCAAGTTGAGTGACTTGTCTGTTTATATGTAAAACACAAACAAAGCACTCAATTTTTGTTGGTGTTTGAAATACAATTTGACGTGTGCTAACAGAAAAATATTAGATATGTTACGTGTAGACCCCATGGTAAATAATGCAGACATTGCTTTTAAATCAGCTATGCTCGTTCATATTGCCAGTTTATGAAGTTGTTCGACTGTTTATTTACAACCAGAAAAAATAAAAAAAAATTGCTTTCAAAAATTTTCTTGAAATGTACCAAAATCAATTGTATCGGTAACCTTTATTACTAAGTCTTTCAATTTAAATATCATAGTATATTTATATTATAATTGGAAAACTATTTTTGTTTTATTTTTCTATCAAAAATTTAAGAAATTGTAACAAATTAACAATGCTACAAAATCTTGTATAACAAATTTATACGCTTTGTTTACATTATTCCAAATGGCTGCCATAATTGCAACAAAAAACGTGTGTAGAATATACAATACATACAGTGTGCATCTCATATATGCAAAATTGTTCTATGAGGGTTGTAATATTGGAATCTGCTTTTAATGTTTCCTCTCTTAGTTTTTATTCTCGTGTAACATTGCATTGTTTGCTCTCCTTATAACCACGCTCACAAAAATTTTTATGAATAAATTATACTATGACACAATACGATTGTGCAAATTAATGTATGGAAAAGCATATGTATTTATTTTTTTGTGCAAACGAAAATATATATATATTAACCTACATCTACATCTGCTGGCAGAGATGGCGTGACAGGCGGCTATCAGGGCGCTGACTGGTCGTCATGTCGACTCAAGGCAGTAGTATCCTCACGTCGCTCCTGGATGTGTGCAGTGTAAAACTGTGCTGAGTTCCGGGACACACTGGCGTGCGGGGAAATGAGATTGCAGATGGACTGGCGAGATCGGGCGCGACTAAAGCCATCGAATTAACGGATCCGTCTGTGAGACCGCCGCTTGATTTCTTTGGGAGAAATCGTCGTAGAATTTAATTTATTGACTGTGCACTATGCTCTCTATAAGTAAATATATATAATTATTTTTTCAGTTATGTTAAGAAATTCTAAATAATTTTTTCTCTTGGAAATAAGTTTACAAAAAAATAATTTTTAAATGCATTTCAATATTTTTATTATTTTCAATTTTGTAAAAAAAAATACTAGTTATTTTGATATAAAAATTTTAATTTAAAATTTTGTTTTTGTACATGTACACTAAAAATAACAAAAATAAAATTTTAACTTAAGTTAAAAAAATAAACTAATTAATAGCATTAAAATTATTAATAAAAATAAATTAAAGTGTTATTTATATGACATTCCTTTGTTTAGAACTGCCTTTTTCCACAGACCAAACGCATTCTAAGAAGTACTACTAAAAGAAAGTCCTAATATTTCCAGCCTATGGCGAGGACAGTTATCAAGCTATTCTGGAATCGAAAGGTTCAGCCATCCATTAATATATCTGATGGAACATTTAAGTTTCAAAAATCCTTTAATATCTGGCAATTCTTAAAGAATATTGTTACAAATATCAGGTTGAGCACCCCTGCATTTATTACATTGCTAAAAAAAAAAAACGACAAAAGGAAGGGAGAAATCAAGTAACAGACAAAAACGAACTACAACAAATAATAAGAGCCGAAAGAAGTAGATGTTTACATTCACATGGCTACATAAGAACTAGAAAGGAAATAAAAGAAGGAAATGGAATCTACCTAAATATCGAGAGGTTCGAGAGCTTTCGAACTGCTGTTTACTCAGCCATATAAAAAGCACATCGGTACAAAGAACAATCAGTTTAAGTAAAGTTAACTCAGCGAATGAGTCTATTGGTTTAAAGTCAGTGCAAAAAGAGTTTAGAGTGGTTAAACTCTGGTTGAACAGAATTTGGGTTGTAATCGAACCTTAGATGTAACTGCGATCGAGTTGGAAGATCTTTAAGTAAATAGGTCTGTCGAGTAATTGTTGTTGTTTACAAAGTTATATACAGAAAGAGTAATTAGGAATAAAACTTGTTATTGCTTGTAAAAAGGTTACAAGCAGTGGTGCATAAAAACTGATAACGAAAAACTTTTGAAAAAAATCGAAGGCAAATAGAAGAAACGTCCAGTGCGACAAACGAGAAGCTGCAAGAGATATATAAGAAGCTAGTTGCGGCGGAGAAAAGGATGTCAAGCGCCGAGAAAACAGTTGTAATTAAAGAGTCAGTCAATAGCCTTCAGTGTCAACGGCTGAATCAAGTGCGAGATGTGTACGAAGGTTCCGGCAGAATAGAAACTCCTTGCTTCGATGGTAGTATCCTCTAGCAGTATTCAGATCCCAAATCAAAACCGTGGCCAGCAAAAATGGATGAGGCGACAAAGAGAAGGCTCTAGAGTTAATTATGGCCCTTAAAGGTGCAGCAGCAGGAGTCTTAGGAACAATGCCGTCCAACAGCAGAAACAATTACGACAACCTGTTTATGACACTACAAAGTAAATTCTGTGATTAACGCAAACAAAACCCATATTGTGATGAGTTACGACGTCGAATGCTAAAAGATGGAATTAACGACAATGAAACACCGACGAAAATATATGGGAGTCAAAAAAAATCCGTGGCTGAGTATTCTGGCGATCCAAAGGCAGAGATTATTGTGAGGATGTCTTTAAGATGCAAATCGATGAAGTACAAGACCAGAAAAACAAACGCTGTGAAGAAAGCAAAATGGTGCTAATTGCAATAACTTCAGTAAAGAGAACTGTAAGCCGAGGCAACGTGGAGGTCGCAATGGTGGAACTGGAGCATGTGAACTTGATCGTTGCTCAAAATCGAATGAGGAATGTGTAAAGGCAGTAAATCTGGATCCCATTTTCGAGAGCTGTCTAGTGCGTGTAGATACCAACGAGGACTGGGTAACACCACGAAAGAGTAACTCAACACTGACGAAGAGTTTTGCAGTTGAAGGAGAAACCAGTTATGCCGGAATGCAAGAATGTCAAAATAAACTAAATGAAGTTATGCGCAAGTGAAAGGAAATGGTTCACAAGAGGATAAAGGCTGGTTATAAACGAGCAGCAGATATTTACGGCTTGCGAGAGATTTAATTGGTCCTATTTTACATCTTAGAGCGAGAGAAAAGGTTATCCATTAAATTGGTCACTAATCGGAGGGCATCATGCAGAGAAATTAAAAGAATAAACGATGTCAACTACCGAGTGCAGAAGTACTACGATCCGCGGACAAAAATGAAGCAATACACAAAAGGCGACTGGCAGACTACAAGAAAAGAGGTACTGAGCCTATTCGGGACGAACAGGTTTAAGTGGGCGGCAGTGTTACAAAAATCAGGTTGGGCACCACTGATTTATAACATTGCTAAAAACAAAAATAATTAAGAGGCACAAAAAATACTATGTTCCTTTGTACATATAATTAAATCGAGAACAACACAAATTGAAATGTTTACAAAAAAATGTATGGCAACAACAAAAACATGAAGAGGAGAAAACAAGTAACAGACAATAACGAACAACAAGAAATAATAAAAGCCGAAAGAAGTAGATGTTTACATTCGCATGGCTGCATAAGAACTAAAAAGAAAATAAAAGAAAGAAATGGAATCTACCTGAAATTTTGAGAGGCTTGAGAGCTTTAGAAGTGTTTATAAAAAGCACATCGGTACGAACAACAATCAGTTTAAATTAAATTAACTCAGCGAACGAGTCTATTGGTTTGAAGTCAGCGCGAAGAGAGTTTAGAGTGGTTGAACTCTGGTTGAAGAGAATTTAAGTTGTAATCGAACCTAAGTTGTAACTGCGATCGAGTTAGAAGACCTTTAAGTAAAAAGATCTGTCGAATAATTGTTGTTGTTTACAAAGTTGTACACAGAAAGAGTAATTAAAAATAAAATTTTTATTGCTTGTAAAAAGATTACAAGCAGTGGTGCACAAACACTGTGTGAATAAAATATTTTAATTTAAAACTAAACACAAGATTTATTTTATTTTATCAACTTGTTATAATTTTTTACAAGACTTCACATTGTAATTGTGGAATACCTTTAAACGCCACGTATCCAACAAAATATCTTATTGAACCAATACGACGTGTACAAGAGAAGAGTCGAGATCGAGAGAATCGCATGCTACGCTTGGATTTAACTCGTTATGTTCAGTAGACGTATTGACTTCTTCAAAATCAGTATCAATTTTCATTGCTTCAATTTTCACTGTCTTAATTTCCATTGCCTCGATTCAATTTGAACAATTTTGGAGAACATAAGTTTTGCCAAAATATTAATAAGTTCAGCTACAGAAGGGTTGTTATTATTGCCTCTTTTTGGTCACAGTATTGAAAAAGTATTTCCCAATTTGTCCTGATTAAGAGCTTTTGTCATAATAACGTAGACATCACTTCTTTCCCTTAAAATTTATTTTAAAAATAAAAGAAATGAGTTTAGGGTGAGCTTCATCCTACATAAAAAGAAGACGCGTTTATTTTCATCAACAAACTACTCTCTACAAGTATTCAAGGAATATTTGTATTAATCTATAGCTCTCGTTGTTGACTTGAACTACAGATCGGTAACAATTATCAGTATACAGTGAACCGCTATAAAGCAATCAAAAATTTTAACTTTTTCTATAAAATTTGCTGTTGATAATGCCAATTCTGTTGAACTTGTCCTAAATGTTGAGGTTTTAACCATGGTCTTAATAGCAGCGGCATCTGTTCCACTTAAAACTACTCTTGCAAATTTGACACGCATTTTTCAAGGAAATTGGGAAAAATATGTTGCCTTGGGCACATTTTAGTTTTTGCATTTATCTCCATCTCGTACAGATCTTTAATTACTTGAAAGCTGACATTTCCATCTGTTGTTTTTAGGTCTCACTTCATCCATCATTTTTTGTCCATTAATTTCAAAAAAGGCCTTTCCAAAGATATCCCAAGATTAGAGAAGCATTTTCTCTGATCACACACGACAGTGCAAATTTGTATACCAATGCTTTTAGAAATATTCTAATATTTTCTTTAACAATTTCAGCTAGAATATCAGCAGATAAACCATTATGGGAAATAAAATGGTTAACTACAATGTTCCAATTTGAAAACAAGTTTTGAGCATAAAAACACACACATGGATGCCACATTTGTCAGTTCTTGTGAAACCAGTGCTCTCAAATCCATCAATTAAGTCCAAACTTGAACTACAGTGTTGGAGAAAATAATACTTTCCTTTTTTTCCAATAATATGTATGTCATAAAATTTTATGTATTGAGGTTTTATTGATAGAAAATTAGACCATGAAGAGCTTCAAAACTAAATCCAGTGAAAGAAAACTGCAGAGACTAAGAGAAGAAAGCGTGGCATATGGTTTGGATAAACTTTCAATTCGTACCTCAAAAATTAAGCCTCCCAAGTCATCAAATAGCCTAAAAAATTAACTTATTGCTCCTGTTTCAAGTCGCCAATAAGAAAAAAACTTGTGGAGAATAGACTTATGGATAATAATCCTTGAAATGTGTCTTTTTCAGCAAACGAAAACAACACCTGCACCGTAATAGTTAGAACGATATGTTATGGTCTGACGAAATAAAGATTATTTGTTTGGGTCAGATGCAAAATCGTATGTATGAACATATTTTATTTACGGTTCATACTTTAATATATAAAAATTTAAGAAACTGTTAAACTGCGTAACTATTATTTGTTCCACCACTGTATATCGTATTCATTACTAATATATATATATATATATATATATATATATATATATATATATATATATTTCCGATCAGCTGATTATATTTGTGACTTAAAATTTAAATTAGGTTTGTTCAATAACTTAACTTGCAGAAACTTGCAACGAGAAAGTTAAAAAAATTTTGCAAAATTTCTCTGAATTTTTACTTACAATTTTTTAAATTTCGCAAAAAAATTTTTAATTTGCAATTTTTTTAGAGAACTTGATTTGTAAACATAAACACAAAACAGCTGTTTGAATAATTCTTGCAAGTAAACATTTTACTAGCAAGAATTTTTTTGTGTCAATTTAGTAATCTCTTCTGACGCCTTCTCGTTGCAAATTTTTTGAATTAATGAACACTTTTCCAGTAACAATTGTTAAAAATTCGTAACAATTTTTAGTTACTGAACAAACCTATTATCTCTACGGTTACGGTTAAGGTTACAGCGCTAGGCAATCTCACTACTAATCAAATACACTGTTGGTTGTAAACAGCCGATTATGGTTAAGGCATTAAGTCACATCTGATTAAACCTTTAGTGTATAATATGTAGTTATATGCATACATCTTTTTTTTCGTTTAGATTGATCTTCTTGCTGCTGCTAGATGCAATATGTTTTCGCATGTCCTAATTGCTTATATGGCTGAACTAAAAAATTTCGCTCAAAAGACAAATACAACATTTCAGACAATTTCAGAGTCATTGGATCAAAAACCCAGATATGATTTTTGTGTTCTCAAGGATTTAACACAACACGAGGGCAACCAGGAAAATTTTATAGGTCATGGCACATCTTTATTTGATAAGGACCAGGCCCTATTTTTCGCGGTAAGTCAATTTTATATATCAAAAAGACGTTTTAATAAAAACATATTTCTTTTGTGGGTTATTTAAGGATGATTTCATCGATAAAAATGAATCAAACGAATGTGGTCATGAAAGAGAATCTACCACTGAAGAATTTTTAAAAGATAATCTGGTTGAATTATATAATCATGATAATGAAGACATAATGAGTTTGTATAATCAGAGCACTTTTCTTAATGAACCTAAACTGTGTGGTGCATCGAACGAAGAATCGGTGAATATATTTTCAAATGTTTCAAATTTAAAACCACTGAATTCAACAAATAGTCCTCTATTACCAAAAATTCAAAACTATAAGGACAAGTTAAACACTAATGAACTTACGCATTCTGTTAATAACGGTGTATTAGAGTCATCAACAAATTCAAGGTACGAAAATAAAAAATTAACGAAAAATTCAAAATCAAATCATTGGATAGAACTCTTCGCTGATCTTGATCCCTTAGTGAATCTAGAAGCGTTTGATTTAAAAATAAGTAGCAACAACAAAAACTTTCAACAAATATGAACATGTATATAATACGATAGGAAGATGTAAGCAAAATATATATTTACTAAAATATTTTACTTATTGTAATGTAATAAAGATTTTCTTAAAAAAGGCTATATTAAGTTTTGACAAATCCTCACAAGTAAAGAAAATTATCTATAAGAGTGCTGTTTTATTTCATTTGGAACAAAATTGATACATTTTCACTTTGGTAGTTTGGTTGGTTTATAAAATAATATTTAAACAAATTTGGTCCAAAAGAAATTTTATTCTCGAAAAATATTAAAAAATATTTGCAGCAAATATAGTTTTATATTTTATTAGAATTCCATTAAATTAACTTTGAAGTCGGTTTGTTTACAAGTCGGTTCAGCTGAATTGAAATTTTACAATTCGGTAACAAATGCACCTTTCAAAAAACACAAAAAATTACAATTCATCAATAGCAACTGTAAAATTTCAACTAAAACCGTAATAGGGGCAATAATAATAATAATTAACCGTCGGGTATATTCTGTATACCGAAATCGAGTGAAATTAAATTCAAATTCATGTAGTTCATTTCGACCTTTCTGTTTGTCAATATGGTTGGCTTCTTCCTGGTATTTGACTTCAACGCTCTGTCTATCTGGACCCCTCACTTACACCTGCTGCATCGGATTCTGATTGACAATCGAGTTCGCATTTTCAGCCTCATTTTTGCTTAAAAGTATCTCGTTTTCACGGCCTCTATATTGCCACGGCTCGCACTGCTCACCGCTGTATTCATAAACATTGGCGTCACCTTAATGTATATTACTGCGCTTGTTTTTATAGTCTCGTACTTTGCCGTCTATTGCCAGAAAAGCATATTCACAAGGAGTTCTTTCAGTAAGGTGGTAGGTATAAAATCCTTTTTTATAAGTATCGTTTGTGGGTTCCACTTGGGCTACAGAAGTTTTTTTTTAACTTCATCTAACTTTTCTTCGGCAACGTCGTCCATATTTTGCGCTCTTACTTTGACGCTATCAATTGCTTGGGTTACCTTCTTGTGGAGCTATACCGCCTTGTCATATGTCGCCTTAAAAACTTTTAGTGCTTAGACCAAAAACTCGTATTCATCCTGTGCCTCTTCGAAATGCTTTTTCATCCGTACCTTTAATCTTTCCATCATGGCATCCACAAAAGACAAAGCGGTTACTCATTCGTGTTATTTGCCGCATCATCCTGTTATTAAGCTTGACAGGAAGACCAAAAAACTTAAGGTAGTCTTCAATGCGTCGAATAAGACTTCGAATGGTACTTCTTTAAATGATTGCTTATTTGCAGGACCAACTTTACAGGCCGATTTGGTAATTTTGATTCTTCGTAGACGATTTGTTTAAATATGTTTTTAATTGTGACATCACTCAAATGTATCGCCAGATCTGAGTTCATCCTTCGCATACTCCTTTTCAGCGAATTCTTTGTAGAAGCTCCCCTCATAGTCAGTTGATCGAATACGAACTTCAGACTGTGACTTTCGGTGTGAATTACGCTCCTTATTTAGCTATTAGGACACTACTTCAATTAGCTGACCATTGCCAGGAAACTTTACCTTCAGCATCCGACATTTTGCGGAAAGGCATGTTCGTTGACGACGTGACACATGATGAATACACTGCCTTGGATGCTAGGGATCAATTAGTAGCAGCATTGTCTTCGGTTGGCTTTGAGGTTAGGAAATGGACTTTGAACGAGCGATCAGTACTCACAGGTTTGCCCACGGCACATTTATTTAACGCGAAACTTTTGTCATTCGAGGAAACTAGCAACTCTAAGACTATAGGGATTTTGTGGAATGCCCAATTGGATTCTCTTTTTTAAAGTTAGTCCTATTGAAATGAAGTCGAAAAGGTAAGTTTTGTCCATTATCGGTAAGCTTATTGACCCGGTTTGCTGGTAAAGTCCCGTGATTGCCATGGCCAAGATTATTATACAACGCATTTGGCAGGACAATATTGATCGATATGCGATTATTTTACCATATTGTCGATTTTCTAGAATTTGTGCATTTGATTTCCATACATGGTGGTAATCAATTAATGTTGCGCATTTATATTATTATTCAATTAATATCGTCAATCGGTATGGTAAAATTCGAGCTTTAGTTCATCATTTTTACAAACGATGGAAAGAGAAATATTTGTCCTCTTTACATAAACGCTACAAGTGGCAACATCCACAGAGAGATGTTGAACCCAATGATTTGTTCGTTATTGGAAATGAACAACTACCCGCGACGGCATGGAATTTAGGTATTGTCGAGAAAATTTATTCCGGTTCTGAAGATCATGTTCTCGTCGCCGATATTCGTACTAAGGACGTGATCGTAAAACGTCCAATAGCAAAACTTGTCGTATTGCATTAATACTGAAATTTAATAATTAATAAATTTCTAACTAATTAAATTTTTTTTAATCTATTTATTTTATTCAATTTTTTTTAACAAAATTTATATATAGCCCGCAAAGCTCGTTAGCTTGACTGCAGTACAATATCACAAATTCGTTCTTAGACTACAGTTTTTACAATTCAATATTTTATTTTCTTAATATACTAATTTTAAAATAAGTTACTATAAATTTTTTTGTATTATTCATATATTTATTCCTATCTTGATTTAAATGTTTATAAAAAATTCTTTTATTAATTTATTTTTCCCACATTCGTTTGAGATACTAGTAACGTTAGATGGTATCCTGTTCAAGATCGTTGGTATTACAGATAGCGTGCTCCTGCCATATTCATTTTTAAGTTGATGTACTTTAAACCTTCCTTGGGCTTTTTGTCGGGTGTTGTGAGGATGATCAATAGGTATTAAAAATCTGATATCATTATAGAACTCTTTAGCTAACGTTGCATAGTAGATATTTTTGACGCTAAGTACCTGAAGATCTTTAGCTAGGCATTCGGGTGCTGTGCTATACCCACGGTGGTCTTGTATTGTATCAAGTAGTTATGCACTATTGTAGTTTACGTTCCTAGTATCCGTGCTGTTCTCATTTTTTGTTATGTCGTCCTGTGCGTTGTTGGAAGAGTTCAGGAATTGGCGCGATAATAAATGTGCCCACACTGATTTGCTTTGCAAACAGGCGAAATCTTCATATGACGCAGTACATAGACGCGAAAAGGCTTTAAACGAGCAGCGCCTTCGTGCAAAGTTCTTACTTTTCCGCGGGGAAGTAAAAACTTTTCGTCATTTGTTAAAAGACTGAGGAACAACGCTAGATCGGTTCCTGCTCTTGGTTGAAAAGGCAAACCTTTTGGCCGAAATGTTTGCAAGTAATTCTCACTTGCCGGAGAGCTTTCAACTACTGCCCGAACTTGAAGGAGTATCAGTAACTATGCCTAGTATATTCTTTCGAGCCCGTGATGTAAAAAGGGTCCTTGCAAATCTCAACGTTAACAAATCTTCTGGGCACTGGTCCTGAAGCAGTGCTCTTCGACGCTTGCGCGTCCATTGGCTCACCTTTTCAGTGCGTCATACCGCGCCCGTATTTTTCCATCTTGCTGGAAGGTTGCTAATGTGCCTTGGTTTTTTAAGACGGTGCAAGAAATACTTCACTCCATCTGGTCTCCTTAATATTTACAAGACCTATATCAGACCCAAAATGGGATACAACTCTCATGTATTGGCCGGTGCTCCAAAGTCTATTTTGGAGCTTCTCGACCGCGTACAGGAAGATGCTCATCAATGACGGTATGGTAGCCAACTCTATCGATTCATTGGAGCACCGTCGCAATGTGGCGTGTGTTTCATTGTTCTATCGGTACTATACCGGAATGTGTTCTAACGAAATTAAGGAATTAATTCCTAAAAAGCATATATTCTTACGTAGTACTTGTATTTCTCGTAGAGCGCATCGCTTTGTAGTTGATTGACCAGTAAATCGTAGAACGCATTATATGGAGAATTCGTTCTTTGGTCGCACTGTTCGGTTGTGGAGTAATCTTCCAGCAAAAGTATTTCCTGCCACTTACGACTTGGGTAAATTTAAACCTAACGTCCATAAACACTACTCCCTTTGTTCTTCTGCCCATAACTTTTTTTCCTAGTACCAGCACAATACACCTGGATGCTGGTTTTATATGAAAAAAACACTTAAACAATGGAGCCTTTTTAGTTTTTCCTGCAGATTTTCTATGTGCGCTTTCCATTTAAAATTAGAATCAACTAAAATGCCTAGATACTTATAAATGCTAACGTTTTCTATATACACTGAACAGTTATTATTGTGAACATTTATATTATTTGCGTTGTTATGTAGACATTCTTTACTGTGAAATTTTAATTTAATAATTTAATTGTGAAAGATGACGTTGATGGTTTGACGTTAATAACTTATGTTTTACTCGCATTAACTATTAAAACATTATCGTGACACCATTGTTTTGCAATATTTAACTGCTCTTGCATTTAATTCGTTGCTCTCGCTATGTCTTTATCAGCTACAATTATTGCAGTGCCATCAGCATGAGCAAAAGTTGTATCTTTTTCCAAACATCGCATCAATTCGTTGGCGTATATAATATATAAAATAGGTTTAACCCTTGAGGAACTCCATAGTCGTACTGTAACTTATAACTGACTTCATCTTATATTTTTACATAAAAAGATCTAGCTTCTAGATTGTTCTGAAACCATTGTAAAATATTGCCTCTAATTTCATTTTTCTCAAGTGTTTGAAGTATTTTTCTATGTGACAAGGTGTCAAAAGCTTTGCTAAAATCAATAAATAGAACTAAAACATGCATTTGATTACTAAGACATTTATTTATGTAATCTGAAAAGTTTCCTAGAAGTTTTTGATCGCGGGCTATTGTTCTTCTGTATTCTGTATACTCTTGACTAACTTATAAGGTCCATCCCAGTTAGTTTGAAGCTTGGGAGATAATCCTTTCTTGCGCTGTGGGTTGTAGAGTAGAACCAGTTGTCCATCATGGAAGCCCTCCGTATTTGCTGCACGGTCATATCTGGCACAAATTCCTGAAGTTCATTGAGGCCTTCCTGTTTTTTAGCATATGTGGCATTCATCTCTGTGGCAGGCTTAACACCAAACTCTAAGTCACCAGGTAGTTTTAGCTCAGTCCCAAAAATAATCATGGCAAGTGATCTAGATGTTGAGTCATGGACAGCTGATCGGTACGCCAGTAGGAATCCCGGTAGGTGTTCGTCTCAATCCTTTTGTTGATCGTTCACTACTTGTAACTTGTAACCCCATAGCCATCCCCTCGATAGGTGCACCCGAGTTATATTGTTGCAGCTGACTTCGGCTTTGTTTTACTGGAGCTTTAGCTGCGATACACTGGGTAACCAATGATGGATTCCTTCCGCTCAGCTTTCACAAAATGTTTACATTCCGAATTACACGGCTGACGTAAGAGCGCATCAGCATTTCCGTGTTTTATGCCACTTCGGTATTCAATGCTAAAGTTATGGGGCTGGAAGGGCCAAATCCAACGTGCCAGCTGTTCTTCAGGATTCTAAAATTGCAACAGCCATCTCAGTGCGGAATGATTAGTCCTTAGCAGAAAATGTTGACCATATAGGTACTTATGGTAATGTTCTATGTATTCCAGCACTGCCAGTAGCTTATGTCGAGTCACACAATAATTCCGTTCAGGTTTTGACAGCGTGTGGCTATAGTAGCCTACGACTTTCTCCGTCGCATTGACCACCTGTGAAAGTACACCACCAATACCATATCCACTGGCATCACTGTCAAGGATGAATTTTTCACCTGCGACTGGATGTGCCAAAACCAGTGCAGCACACAATTGGTCTTTTAGTGTCTGGGATGCCTTTGCTTGTGACTCACCCCAATGATATGCCTTAGATTTTTTGGTGAGCTCATGTAAGCTTGCTGCCACGGTCGCGAAATTAGGCCTTTACTGCTCGTATTTTATCTTTATCCCTTAAAATGATCTCTGCTGTAACTAGATGCCCCAAATATGTTACCTGTTTTTGGAACAATGCACATTTCTTCACGCTTAGTTTTAGTCCATCTTTTGATATTCGTTGCAGTACTTCTGCCAGGTTTTTAAGGTGTTCGTCCAAAGTTCTGCGCATCACTATTATGTCATTACCAGACAAGTCTTCCAATGCAAACCGTTTAGTACGCGCTCTATAAGCCGCTCGAATGTTGCCGGCGCATTGCAAAGCCCAAATGGCATAACTTTAAACTGCCACAAGCCACCGTTCGCACTGAAAGCAGTCTTCTCCTTATCCTTGTCTGCGATCTCTACCTGCCAATACCGCGTATCGGGCGTATCGTCAATTCTTGGTAGTGGGCGGCTGTCCTTTTTAGTGACATCGTTCAGCTTTCTGTAGTCTACGCAGAACCTTGTACTGCATCTAAGACTACAGGTGAGCTCTAAGGACTCGATGATGGCTTAATTACACCGCTCTTCTCCATTTCATTGGCCAGCTCCTTAACTTCATTACGCTTCGCAAGACGAATACTTCTGGGCGCCTGTTTTATCGGTCTCGCTTTGCCAGTATTTATTTCATGTTTGACTATAGCTGTTCTACCTTAATTTTATTTTTCGTGGCGAATACGCAGGCGTATCTCTTTAGCAGCTTTTTGGCTTTGTTTCTTTGTGAAGCTGCAAGACTCGCTCCCCATTTCTCTACATTTGCATCAATCACCTGTTGATCCTTGGCTGACATATTGACAGGTTCCGACAATTGTTCGCCTCTAGTGGAGCACATTGGCCTACCTCAGAGTTTTCACAAAGGTATTGTTCGTGGCCTGATACGTTGAGCACTCTCACTGGGACTGTTCCTTCTTTGTTGGACTCAACAAGAGCTTTTGCTGATTACACTGTCCGTCTTACTTTTTGCTGACTCTACTACCCACAAGTGGTTGTCCTCACAATCTCCATCCATATGTGCCCATATCAATGACCCCGTCTGAGGTGATAGTTTTTGTTGTTTGGCAGCAACTAACCTTCTAGCGTGGACTTGAGCCTCTTGACCATCTCCTCTGTCTCCACTACTTCCATATTACGCACTTGTGTATTTGTGGCTGTGATATCGTACGAGCAGTGTCCTGCGAAAGTGCGAACGCTACAGTATCTGCAAAGCTTGTCTTTGTGTAGCACATACAGTTACATAAGTTAACATCGGGGTCTCGTATGCAGTTAACGAAGGCTTCGGTCTTGAAATGGTCTACTAGTGAATAATTTTCCCCTGGATAGGTAAGCTGCACCAACCTTTCGACTTCCATTCCACACTCCGTGTGGTACAAATCGCATTTCTGCTCGTCGCCAAATTTACACTGTATCGCCACCATTAAGTCGTTGTAGTTGTTTCTGCAGCTGGCTGGCATGGTTTCTAAAATTTCTGCTGCAGCACCTTTTAATGTCAAATTTGGTACTAAAGCTTTCTCTTCACCATTCCATCCATTTTTACTGGCTACTGTGTCGAAATTAAATTTAAATACCGCCAAAAGTGTACTACCGTTAAAGCAGGGTGTCTTTATTCTGCTGGAGACTTCTGGTATGATTCGTACTGGTTCTGGTCGTTGGCACTGTATACTGTTTATTTTCTCTTCTATTACGTTAAATTTTTCGTCAACAGTCTTTTCTAAATTTGACACCCTTGCGTCGATGTCATCCACTCTTTTGCTTAAGGCCTCATTAGCCGACCGTAGAAATCGTAAATGTAACATAAATGTAAACGTTTTGCCACTTGTAGAACACTTAGAAACGTGTCATGTTTTTGACACAAAGTTGAAAGAAAAATATTTAGGTATACAACTAAACTATCATTTTTTAAATAGTTTTTTTTTTAATTAGCTTCAGACTACTGTCCGAAGCGTTCTTTATTTTTTAATTGTTAAATACACAAAGTTTACATAAGGACTGCCCCTAAATTATATTTTTACTTAAAATAATAAATAATGCTAAATTCAATAAACTGCACCCAGACGCAGAGTCAGCAAAATTTTTATTATGTTGAAATGTATTGCAACATAAGTTTATTACTTTTTATTGCTAATTTGCTTAGGTAATCTGACCTGAAATATTTAAATTTAATTTTAAATATTTTGGTTCTTAACTCCTCCGCCCTTAATTTCAATCGTCTTCGATTGATTTAAAAATAAGGTATTTTGTGGATTCTTGTAACAGGTGTTTCAACTTGATTGTTTTCAACCTGTGGAATTTTTGCGGTTTGCAAAATGAACGTTGTTAAAGGTTTCTTTTGTGATCTTTTCAGTGCCCAAACTGTAAGGCTAACGGTGCATAAGAAAGTTAGTGATATAACAATGTTTCTGATCCACGTTTCACTTTTTATATTATGTTGTGCCTTTATGTTGTTAAGATGTAACTCTTGAAGTGATTCTAAAGACGATATGTTTAAGGATTTTGTTTTATTGGAGTATCTTGCATTAGGGCTGGAATTGGTGTCCTCTGATTTACTTCCAGGTTCTGATATATTTGATCATATATTTATATTGTTGTATTGTTAAATTTAATTATAAATGTTGCATTTAGTTTATAAGTAATTGTTTCTGTTGAAACAGTTTTGCTAACATCATTCAGGAGTATTATCCCATCTGCAATTTCTTCAACACGAGGAATTTGATGAACATTGCTTTTTGCGCATGTGGATTCTTTATTGAATATAATTTTTGTTGTAAAATTATCATTACTTAGATCTGATAAATACATTTTATTAAAAATTTTGATTTTATTATAAATTATACAATTTTCTTTTATTGCATAAATTTCATTTTCATTTATTATAGAGTTATTCTTTATAATAGGTTTTACAATAAGTTATTTATATAAAGTTTCACTTGTAATTGGAATTTTAATAATGTATAAAATATTTGTGTTATTGCTTAATACACTTGTTTCCGATAATCTAAAGTTTCTACTATGTTGTTGAAAGGCATATTTTCTTTTTTTAATTGGTTAATTACAAAGTTCATTTATTTTTTGTTTAACAAATACGAGTTAGTTATGTTGTATTTTGCCCATTGTATGGCATATTTAATATTTATAATTGCTTCTTTTGCTAATCGAACCTTGTTTCTCATTATTTCTATGTCTTCTTTTAGAATAAAATTATCCTTTCTTATGGAGTTAGAAAAGGTATTAATTAATTTAGTAATATTATTTATTTGATTACTAAAGTCGGTATTAATTATTGTTTGTTATTATTATCTGTTAGCTCGTCTACTGTTTTGTAAATATATTCTGCGTCATCATGATCGGGAAATCCGGCAATAATTTTCTAAATTTTTCCTAATGCATTAATTGATCTAGATTGATTGGTGTGTAGTTCTTCAGTGTCTCTAATAAGTCTATTGTTTGATTTAGTTCATATTTAATATATTAGCGTTGATTGTAGAGGAATCGTCTCAGGTATATATGTTTCAATATATTTTCTTGTTTTTTGTAAAAATCTATTTGATCTATTTGATGTATAATTTAAATGTCCCTTCCTGAATTTTTCCGTATCCGCCACCAATCTTCACAACGTGTGAGTCCGTGTAATTAAGTATTTGAACTTCTGCCTTAATCAGTGGTAGGAAAAGTCTGTAACCAAAAAATAATTAATTTCTTGGTCTTTATGAACTATTCTATTAGTTTCTGTCAATACCGTACTTCTGTTATTTTCTTTGACTATTTCTTATGTATATCTTGACGATAATTTAGATCTTCGTCTTTTATTGATTTTTACATAAATTTTCTGGCCTGGAGTACAGTCGCTAAAAGGTTTTCGTTTTTTATTATGATTTGCCATATCTTTTTCCTGTTTCCTAACGATGGCTTCTATGTTTTCTTTCCTAGCGTTTTCGCTAGGACTTGTACTAACTCTTCTTCCAAAAAATAAATCAATAGTTTTCTTGCCTGTTGTTGAGTGTATGGTGTAATTATATTCATAAACTGCTCCATCGAGTAATTCTTCAAAAGTACTATGTGTCTTCTCTGTTTTAAGACAACGCATAATTTCCGACAATGTGGAATGAAATCGTTCCACTTGGACGTTAACGGTACTTTGTAGGGGAGCGTCTTGAAAACTTTTATATTCAGCTGATCTTCAAGCATAAATAAAATTGAATCTGAATTTAATGATTTTTCATTGTCTACAACTACCATTCTGGGAACACCAAAACTAAATACTATTTTTCTTAATGGTTCTCTAATATCTGCTATTGATCTAGAATTTCTTACTGTTGCCTGTGCATATTTTGTGAGCCTGTCTATTGCAGTTAATGTTAAATATTATTCAGTAGTCCAAATGTCTTTGTGTAGTATTTCTCCTGCATATTATGGGATTGGAGTAGGTGGTATATTTGACTTATTAGGATGTCTATCGTATTTACCTTCCTTACAAACTTTACATTGTTTAATTATTCTATTTAGAGTATCACTCATCTTTGGGAAGTAATATTCTTCTAAGAGTTGTAATTTATTTTCTTTAGCGTTTCTATGGGCTCTTATGTACTTTCAGAGATTCTTCTTGTCTAGAAGGGTCAACCAAGTCTTCTACTTGAGTTTGTGTGTATCTGATTTTATATTTAGAAAAGTGAAGGGGTTATATTGATTGTATCTTACCCATAATGCTTTCGCAAGTAAGCAAACCATTCACTACACTCGGATTAAGATATCTCTTCAGAATATCCAAAAGAGAGTCTTCCGAAAAGCTTGGGGCTGTAATAATATGTCTGTGAAAAGTTTGGAAAGGTAATTTAAAATGGTATTCAGTCGTCTCCTGAACTATCATCGCTGTGCACTGTAGCCGTTAGAGAGTTAACATGAATGTCGTTTTGTGGTGGTCTAGAAAGAGCATCTGCAACCACATTACTTTTACGGGCTTATAATAAAGTTAATAGTCATATTCCTTCAATATTGCATTCCATCGCTTCATTTTTGCGTTATTGTTTTTGTTACTTAAAGCGTATGTAAAAGGTTGGTGGTCAGTGAATATTATGACTTTGGCGTGGCCATACAGATAATTTCTCAATGAATCAAGTGCATTTCCCTTTCGTTGGCTGCATAGTTCTCTTCTGTTTTACTCAGAGATCGAGAAATAAATGTAATTGGTCTTTTTTCCCGGCTAAGGACAGCGCCAATAGCGTAATTTGAGGCATCTGTTGTTATTTCGAAACATTTAGTGAAGTCAGGGTAAGTTAATATGACATCTCTAGAAGGTAAGATCTTTTTTAATTTGTCAAATGCTATTTTTTCATTAAATTCTATTTTTTTTAATTGATTGGTTTCGGGATATTCGTCGCTCTTCCCCTCTTAAGAAGTTTGTCAAGGGTTTCGCTATTTTAGTGTAATCTTTGACAAACCGACGATAATATCCGGATAATCCCAAAAAAGATCGAAGATCTTTTAATGTGTTGGGATAAAGGAAATTGACAATCGCTTCGACTTTCTTAGGGTTAGTTTGAATATCCTTGCGAGTCACAAGGAAACCTAGAAAATCAACTTCGTCTTTAAAAAACTCGCATTTTCGAGCTGAACCTTCATATTTGCGTGGTGTAAGGTGGCAATATCCTTTAAATATTGATATTCATTTGGACTAAAAATTATTATGTCATCTATATAGACATAACATCTTTCTCCAATGTGTGGACGTAAAATGTGAATTCAAATTTACCATTATTAATAGAGAATGCTGTTTTCTCAATATCTGCGGGCTTTAAAGGTATTTGGTGTAACCCGCTTTTCAAGTCTAATGCAGTAAAATAACGACTTTTTCCTAATTGCGAAAGTACCTCATTAATTTCAGGCAATGGATATTTATCTGAAATAGTGATAGAATTTAATTTCCTGTAATCTATAACCATCCTGAACTTTCGTTCCCCGCTTGCGTCAAGTTTTTTTGAAACAATCCACACAGGTGAATTGTATGGGGATTTTAATGGTCTGATTATGCCGTCTTTAAGTAATGTTCTAATTTGGTCTTCAATTTCCTTCTTAAGGCTCATGGGGTACGGATAGGTCTTTGAGTAAACCGGGTCATTTTCCTTGTACGTATTTCACCTGTTACACATGTAGTGTAAGTCAGTCTTTCGTCAGGAGCTGAAAAAAGGTTGTGGTATTTCGACACAATTTGCCTAAGTTTGTCCTGTTGTTCGTGAGTCATGTGGCTAGTTCCGAGAGCAGTCATGTGAATGTCATCCGCTGGCAGCTGTTTAAGTACAATTCTTTTCCCATTTCCAAGTACCATGTAATTGTCTTTCGTATAAATGATAGTATCAGGGCCTTTTAAAGTGTCATTTCCAATGATTCCTTGGAATGTTTTCAGTTGTGGTAATAAATAGAATTTAACCGGAACGTCCGTTTGTCCGAATAAAAAGGTGTTTGTGTGAAATTTAATTTGAGTCTGTCCACCTACGGAATTTGCATAGAAATTTTTCTTATTTGGAATAGGGTTTCTTACCATATTCGGTGTTATATAATTTTTGTTAGATCCAGTGTCAATTAAGATTTTTATAATTATTCCGTCATTCATCCTGCACTCAAAATATGGCAAGGTGGATGAATTTAATCTAAAAAATGAATTTCGTTGGTAGAGTCATATTTCTGATCGTGGTCTTTTGTATAGTCTGCTTGGTCATCAATGTATTCATTTAATGTTTGTCTCATAGTTCTCATACTCTGGTCAACGTCCATCGGTTCTGGTCTTGGTTGAGGTTTTGGTATAAAAGGTCTTGGTGGGGTATAATTTGTATGGTGGTTTTGGTGACATTGGTTGTATTGATTGTGTTTAGGAATGGCTCCCTGATTTTGATAATAATTCAGTCCGTAAGGAGGTTGTTGTTTTTGGAATTGCCCGGTTATTTGCTTTGGTCGACGTGGTGGAGAAATGTGTGGTAATTCTGGATAGAATATATGGTGATTCCGGGTTGGGATAGACACAAACTTCCTATTGTGAGAACAGTTAGTCCTAAAATTCGGGTTCTCCAGCTTTAGACACAAGTGTACAGCTTTAGGTAAATCTGTTAGTTCTCGCATAGCCAAAAGTCTAGGTAAATCTCCTCTCAACCCTCTTATGAAGGTGTACAATGTTTTATCTCTATAAGTTTGTGTCAAAAGGTGCAAAGATTCCTGTCCTATGTCCATAGCGCTAATTTTGTTAAGTATAATTGATAAATGGTTGTAGACCTTTTGGTAGAATTCCTGAATGGTTTCCGTTCCCTGAACTAATAAAGTTAACTGATATTCGAGAGTACTAACATCTCTCTTATCTGCATAATGCAGAGCTGAGCAGCGAGAAATACTTTCCCAATTCAAGGGTGTATTATAAGATTCTAATATGGCATCTGCACTGACGACAATTTTATTTCCTATTACGCTAAGGATTCGAAAGTATTTGGGTGTTCCCTTTAAATGTTGGTATATGTTCGAAATTCGCTCATCCACTAGGTACTTTGTCTTTCTGTCACAGTTTTAGCTGCGCCTCAGGGCTACAACTACAATCAACAACAGAATGGTCTTTCAGTTGGCCAATCCAATTTCAATACAAATGCACCCTCTGTGCAGCAAAATCATGGATTTTTACAAGAATCTGTAAATACCGGAAGTTTGTAACAAGCTTTAATTGGATCACAACAATTTTCAACTGCACCCAAATTTCCGCAATATCAAGCATCTAAACAGCAAAACTTTAGTCCCGTACAGCAGCAGCAACAGTCCTCCTTGGTAGGCAACTTTGGAGGTCAACAACAGTTTAACCGTTTCCAACAACAATTTCCTCCAGGAACTATATTCCCCTGGTTGTCCTGTAAATTCCCTTAGGCTTCTGACTACGTCAGGTACCCTGTCCAAGTCATTTAGTTGTGCCCTATGTTGTGGATCAATTACTTGATCTTGGTCAATAACTTGATTCATGGCATTGTCAGGATTTCTATTTTGTTCTTATATTGCCTCATTGATCATTCGCCTAATTTTTATTTCTAAGTTCCTCATATTAAATGGTGCCTGATTCTCCTGTACGTTCACTACAGGTGGCCTAATTAAATTGTTTGGGTTTGACATTTAACAAGGTTTATGAAATGGCTAATTTTTTTCAATTATGTAGTGTTTTTGTTATTATTATTTAATATATATATTTTTTATTATGAAACTGGAGGGTCTCGTAGGAATCGCAGCCTCGACTTTTATTTTTTTATTGAGTCCTGTGGGATTTTTATTAGATTATTGTTTAAATTTTCTTATATGCAGTGTTAGTTTATACTACTGTATCTTTTATATATTTATTTTACTTTCTTCTTTTAAAAATTTTCACAAAATATTTATTTATCCTTTATATAATATTTTATTCTTTTCTTTACTTTGCTTTTACTTCACTTCAAAAATTTTTTTACGCAATAATAATTTATATTTTATATAATATTTTAGTTTTTTAATTTACTTTTTAAATTTTCCCACACAAATTTAAATTTATGTTTTTCTTTTATTTTTATGAATACGAAATTTAATTTACCTTTTAAATTTTTCACACAATATTTAAATTTATGTTTTTTTTATATCAATTAAAAATTTACTTAAATAAAATAATTTGTTTCTGGGATTTAGCTAGGATATAATTTTAACTCTTGAATCTTAATGTGTTTTTATATTTTAGATTTTTTACACTTTTGTTAATTTAACTTTAATATTCATGCCTTTTACTTACATTAAATATAAACTAATCATCATAATAAGTGGAGCAGCAGCAGTTAATGATATTCAACACCCTTTTCTTCTGATCGATCCAGCTACTTGGGGGCCCTTTTGTTATTGCTTCACTATTCGGGATACGGCGGGAAACGTGCTGCCTTGCAGGACTAGGTGTTTAAATACCTTATTGGATTTCTATTTATCCGTTGGCAACCGCGGTCGCTGCTCGGACACCAATTAAACATCTTTTTTTTAATAGTTTTTTTTTAAAATTAGCTTCAGACTAATGTCTGAAGCGTTCTTTATTTTTTAATTGTTAATTACACAAAGTTTACACAAGGACTGCACCTAAATTATATTTTTACTTAAAATAATAAATAATGCTAAATTCAATAAACTCCACCCAGACGCAGAGTCAGCAATATTTTTATTATGTTGAAATGTATTGCAACATAAGTTTATTACTCTTTGTTGCTAATTTACTTAGGTAAGCTGACCTGAAATATTTAAATTTAATTTTAAATATATATTAATATTTTATATTTAAATTTAATTTTAAATATTTTGTTTGTTAACTTCCGTACATCAAACACAAACACGTGTATATTAAAAAAATAATAACAGCTGTGCAAACATTGATGGTACTTAAATATGTGCATTTTATTTGAAATTATGTGAAAAAGTACGGAAATTATGTTAATAGTATCAAGACATTACTTAAAATTTTCATATTTAAATTTTAATAATTTCTAAAGCTTAAAGTTTTTTAAATAAAAGTTATTTTATTTTTATTTCAATAAATATATACATCTATATGTAATTTATTACAAATAAATGTAATTAATTACATATTTTCTGCTTAAGCTACACAAAAAAGTAGCGAAATATCGATAAAAAAGTAAAGAATTTTTTATTTAAAAATACCTTAGGCTTGAATAGTTATTAATATTTGATTAATAAAGGTCGAAAAACCAGAAAAATAGAATAACTTTTATATGTAATTAGATTATAATTCTGCTTTTCCACATACACGCATACATTATGGATATACATATACAATGTATTATATTTATAAAACCCTTTATATTTTTTACTCTTATTGTTATTTATATTATCTATTACGTGTATTGTTACTTATATTATCTACGCTTGTACGTACAATTATTATGCAATCCTTAGCATAAACCTAATATATACATGCATAATATATAATTCATACTAACCTATAACTTTTGTTACAAAGAAACACATAGGATTGACAAATGCTCTAATTAGATTTTACAAAAAAAGAACTAATTTGAAACAATAAACATATTTAATATTTTATGTATTTACCAAAAAAATTAAGTACCAAAAAAAAGAGTAAAAATACCCATGTAACATTCCACAAACAGCCCATCACTGCTTGACAAATGCCACGTAACGTTGGCGTCAAATTCTATTTTCAACAGATTGTGACGTTACAGTTACGTTTCATTACGGTCAAGTAAGCACTTTCATAGCTTTTCATATAACAAAAGCGATCAGCTGACACGACTGCATGTATGGCTTTTACGTTTACGTTCGGCTAATTCTATCTTTATAATGTAAAGTTTTGTTTTGAGTATTTTCAATGACAAAGCCGAAAGAAAGAAGAAATCAAACTTTTTATTTGCAAGTTTTGATATACAAAAAGTCTTGAATACCACTGTTACACTGGTTTACTCTCGCAAAACATCACCTTAAATGCAAACGAACGTAACTGCACGAAAATTTGAAATTGAGTTTTTGATTAATTATGGTTCATTTTATTAAACTATATGCTTATGCAAAATTTTAGCCTCTTGCGATTAAACTACGACTTTAAAACGGATGTATCTGCAAGTGTATCTATTTCTTAATGCAAAAAGATGTAATTACACTCTTGTATGAGAAGGATACTGTTGGAAAATCGGTCAAGTAGTTTTCAAGTTATGATAAAATATATTTTCATAATTACCATATTTTGGGCGAACAACTTGAGCCGCCAAAAAAAAAAAAAATTTAGCTCGACGAAAAAAAACTGGAAACGGATTTGAGTTCAGGGCATAAAAATCATTATATTCCATATAGTTTTATTTAAAGGCGAGAAGATTTTTTGTTTTTTGTAGACCAGTGTAATTTTTAACAAAATATACGATAACAGCAAGGTGCATAAGTGCTTTGAAAAGAGCATAGTGTACCCTTTTTTAAAAAAGGAAATTTGCCGGAGAACTATAGAGGTGTAACGTTCATGAACTGTGTGCCAAAAATATTGATGGGAATTTTGAATGACAGATTACCAGTATGAGTAGAAAGAATGAAATACTTACTGAATATCAAGCTGGCTTTCGAAAAAACTACTCATCGTCTGACAGTTGAGTACAGTTTAACTGCAATAGTAAAATTAAAATTTCGTGAAAAGAGAAAAGTCTATGATAAAAGTCTAGATCTGCATTTGATAAAGAACCAAGGAAGTTTCTGATGCATAAATTGCGTTGTATTGTAGTTTCATCTAAACTCGTACATTTTATTGAGAGCCTTTATCAAAATACCAAATCTGTTGTTTGACCGGAAATTGTTTTTCAAATGAATTAAATACTCACACTGCAGTGAAACAAGGCTGATTATTGTCCCAATTATTGTTTGCACTTTATTTAAATTATCTTCACTATTGCATGGGTGGTGGTCTATATTACAATGATTTGAATATTAGGCTACTTCTATATGTGGAAGATATTGTCTGATATCGTTAAAGTGCTGCAGGACATGATAAATAAATAAGGAAATTTTTGTAAAACTTGTGGCATGGAAGTTAATCTTAATAAATCAGCTGTTATGGTGTTTTGAAATTGAGGTAAAATATCCAGAGAGGAGAGATAGTTATATTCTGGAAATAATATAAGAATTGTAAATGAGTATCTATTTACGAGTATCTATATCTAAGTATAATATTATCCAGAAATCCAGAAATAATGCAGCCAGAAGTAGAATAACGACGGTATGGAACGTATATCTAAATAAAAATTATATATCTTTGCAAGAAAAGTGGAAACCATTTCGAGCTGTTTGTAGATCCATTCAAAGTTTTGCAGGTGAAGTATTAGGTGGTATGCTTTTCCAATAGGTTGACTAATTGCAACTCTTTTTTACAAATTTTTAATCTCTCGGCTTTTACACCCTCATATTGCATTATGCTGGAAGTTGGAGTAAGCAATAACTGTCTTTATACACTTGATTTGCACCTAAGATAGTTGCCTAAGGCTCGTTTAGTGTATAAAAAGAACAGGTTGCCAAACAAGCTAGCGATCAAAATATAAGAAAACGAGGTTTGCTGGGCTAAAGATCTAAATGAATTTGGTAGACAAAATGGGTTGCAATGGAATGCAACAAATTTAAATCAACATAATTGGCTTCATACCTT
Organism: Wohlfahrtia magnifica; assembly: GCA_023159175.1. Taxonomy (NCBI): domain Eukaryota; kingdom Metazoa; phylum Arthropoda; class Insecta; order Diptera; family Sarcophagidae; genus Wohlfahrtia; species Wohlfahrtia magnifica. The sequence continues at coordinate 105,129 of JAKWBJ010000098.1, read as the reverse complement.
CAACAACTTATTAAAACAAATTCAACAACATAACCAACAAATGATGTGGATAAAATCTATCCAGAGCACTACAAGAATAAACAAATTCCTTGACCATAACATTGGTAAATCCTATTTCAAGGAAACGTTTGGAAGAAGGAAGATTTATTTAATACTTAAGGAAGGTGTGGTCTTATAGCTCTAAATAATTATTTGTAAGAAATCTTCTAGAGAATTAAAATCATTGTAATTTTTACTATATTGAAATGAAGAACATTATCTATCTATCTGTCTATATTATTTCAAAGCCTCGTTCTTGCCGCCAAACAAAATTAAGTTAACGAAAAAAAGTGTTATAGTGCAATTAGTAAAGAATAAACTCAAAGTAGCATCGTCAAAAATTGCTGAAAACAATTTGATAGACAAGTGCCTAGAAATGCTACGCGCAGAATTTTTAAATAGGTCTACTATAGAAGCCATAGGACACGGTAGCAGCCACTAGTACAAGTCAATAGACAAAAGCGAATTGCTTTCACTAAGGATTGTATTAATAAGGGTGAAGAGATTTGGAAAAAAGTTTTGATTTGGGATGAAACAAGTACTAGATTTTTGGCATAAAAGGACGACAGCTTTTGTGGAGAAAGCCTTGTACAGCGATAAGTCTTAAAAAGGGAAAAATAAAGTTATACATTATAAAAGAAAAGTGATTTTATGAGGCTGTGTAGCAAGCAAAGATGTAGGTACTCTAAAGTTTTTTCTATTAACTTGCATCACAGGGTCTAATTAGACATTCTGAAAACAAATATCCGGAGGTATTAGATAGGTAGTCATTAAAGATGATTACAGATTGCAACAAGACAACGAATAACAACGTACTGCACACAACTCAAAGGCTTTGGTTAATTTTTTAATTAAAAAATCAATTTAAAACTGTACCACACTAACCGGACTTAATTTTCATGGAACATTTATATCATATACTAGAAAGGAAGATGCGAGCTAGAGTAATAACATCAAAAATGATGCTTCAAACGGTAGGAATGATTTGCCCTAATTAGACTAAACAAATGGTTTCATCAATGTCAAAACAACTTAATGGAATACTTATTCATCGGGGTTACCCGACTTCTTATTGGAATCAAAATTGAATTATAAAAATCTTTTATTTTACTTTATGTGCGCATATTTTTACGTACGACCGAGCTTATATACGACATAAACAGTGAAATTTTTAAACCGTTATATTTAAGCCATAAAAAAATCTAGTGGTTTAACTTTAGTATAGGAGCTTTGATTTTGTTTATTTGAAGTGTTTTTATTGTATTTTCTTTATTAGTACTTATTTCTTTGTTTATATTATTATTAGAGACAGTATGAGAAGTTGCATAATACAATTAAAAGGTGGTCTTATTTTACCAAAACAATAACAGCTGATACAAAACTGTCTATACTCTAATGTCAAAAGTTGATACAGTGTTGTTTCCAAAGTTAAAATGAGTCCACCTCTTTATTGCATCATGGGAAGTTGTTAGTTTGTCACGTTTCTAACAGATGCTTTTCGAATGTTTTAAACATCGTATATCACAATTTACGTCATTATGAAGTACTGAATAGTTGTTTTTAATGCCAAACCATAATATGGGTAGGCTAGCTTAACCGTGCGAGTACATACAATCAAATATGTATAACTATAATGTACTTAACAAGCTTTTCTTCAAGTTTCGTTCAGTTTCATTTGCTTACGTTTTGAATGAACCTGATCGCACTCTTTGTACGTGAACATATGCTTGTGCGTTATATACAAAACAATTGTAAAGCACAATGTATACAGTGAGGACACACCAACAAAAATAACAACAACCATACAACAAATTTTACAACTCAGTAGGGATACACGAGACAGTAAATATTAACATAATATAGCTATCTCTTTCTTTCGAGCTGAGTTGTAACCCTTTTTATTTTGCTTTATTATTGCATTCTGGCGCAATAAATAAAATTTTTCAGAGGTAAAAAAATTTGTATTTGTGAATTTTTTAAAAAATTAAAGTATTTTATCAAAAATTTTCAATTTTTATTTCCAGGTATTTCTTGCAGGTGGTTTACGGATTAAAGTGAGTGAGTAAAATAATGATCATATTTATACTTTTAAATTATTAAAAAAGTGTTTTCTTTTTAGGTAAAATTTTGGAGTGTAGCAGAAAAGCAAAATGTGAGTATTGTGTCTTATAAACGATTTAAAAATAATTATAATGTAATATTTTTCAGGGATCAAGAAGCACATAAATAAATGGAAGGTAAAGGCAAAGTTCATAAATATGTTTCCTGCAATAAGACGCGGTATATGTCGAAGTAACAAGGTAATTAAATTACATATTAACATTTAGTTCAAACATAGAAACACTCATTTTTTGGCTTTCTTTTGCTTTAAATGCAGATTCGAACGAAAATGCCAAACAATTAATGCCAAATGAACATCAATATCCTTTGCCAGATTTTCCCTTAATACCGGCAAGTCGTGGCTTTTGATTACCTTGCCTGGCCTTTTAGAATATTTAAAACAAAAAGTCACTTCTTTCAATTAAATGGCTACTACTACAGTCAATAGCCCTACAGCAACTTTAGAGGACAACGCAACATCATCAATGATTAAATAGCCTTAAATTATAATTACAAAATAAATGTTTTACTCAAGTTTTTTTTTTTTTTTTTTAAAATATACGCTTAGAATAAAAAAAACGAAGCTAAGATATATACAAAAGTACTAATGGCCCATTGCCAAATTTAAAAGCATTTAAAAAAGTATTAATAAAACTTAAAAAAGAAAGAAATTTCACATTTAAAATAAGAATGCATATTTGATTAAATTCATAATAATAAAAGTAGATTTATATTTCAATATGTATTTCAAGAATTATTGAATAATCTTATTAAAATTGTTACAGATATTACGAAATATTGATCGCAAAATTGTAAAGGATATTTTATTTAAAATATTTTTGTTTCTTATAAATAGTTCAGAATGCTTTATTAAATCCACTATTAGAAAGTTTGAAATATTTTCTATAAACTGCAATGTATTGTATAAAAAATTCATTGTTCTAAAACTAATTTCGATTTATGTTAATTATATATTTGTTTTACATCTTTTTGCATTCATTACATATATATATATCAAAAATTTGAAATTCTTTTCATAAGTCTTAACGTAAAAAAACAGTATTATGTTTTCATACTAACACACGTATTCTTTGAAATATTTAAAGAAAAAAATTTTATAGTTTAAATTTCGTCTTTATTTCTGTAAAATTCTACTTATAACTAAAAATGCAATCTTAGAAACTAATAGGTTTTTTTAAATTGTTTAATGTATATTTTTATGTATGTTTGTTATAATTTATTTTATTTCAGTCTTCTATAAATAAAATATTCATAAATAATTGTTTTTTAATTTCTTTATTGTTTGTTGATTTTGAACTCATTGAAAATAAGTTTATTATATTTATCCAAGCCCGGCAAACAAGATTCACGATTCAGATGTGGGACATAAAAAACAATGTTTTTGGTTAAAAATAATGTTAAATTTTATTCCACATTTTTACTTACCTTTATTAGTTGCAAATTCATTCATCATTAAATAAAACAGCAATTTTTTTTTATACAATCTAAAAAAAAAAACAACCAATTCAATTTTACTACATTAAATTTTATTTTTATTTACTTCTTTTTTTGCATACACATACGAAAAAGCATATATAATTTGTGCTTTCCGCACTGGTTTTTACTTCACTACCAGCTTCACGAGTTTACTCCCTATAAACTCTATTCACACCCATAACACATTCGCTGACTTAACTTTACTTAAACTGCACTCGCTGAGTTTACGACACAAACTGATTGCTGTTCGCATCGATGTGCTTTTTATATGGTTGAGTAAACAACAAATTGAAGCTCTCGAACTTCTCGATATTTCAGGTAGATTCCATTTCTTTTTTTTAAATTTCTTTTTAGTTCTTTTGTAGCCATACGTATGTGAACATCTACCTCTTCCAGCTCTTAGTATTTGTTGTTGCTTGTTTATTGTCTGTTACTTGTTTTCTTTGCTGCTTAATTATTGTTGTTGCCATGTTATTTTTATTTACTTTATCTCTGCTAATGGTTGTCGTTATAGATTTGGTTATTTGTAAACAGCACGTATAGTTGTTCTTGCAGCTTTTGTCTATTTTAGCGATGTAATAAACGCTGCGGTGCCCAACCTTATTTTTGTAACAATGTATATATTATATAGAATGTGCATGTTAAAAAGGGTGGGCAAATTTGAAGTTTGTAGTTGAACCACATTTTGCAACAAACTCATCTTTAGTGATAGGGCCAATTTTATGTAAACAAACAAAATTGTATGGATATATGTACTATAGGCGTGCAAGAGTGTAACTTATAGTATTTTCAAAACAAATATATCATATATATATATCTGTTACTATGGATATAAATGAGAGAATGAGTGTAACAAATTGTATTGTATTGTTTGTGGGTTTTGCTATTGCATACACACTATACTCTTAAAAACATAAGCAGTTGTTTATTGTATTGCATTGAAAATGTTATAGATTTTTTTCTTGCTCTCAAATAACTCGTATTTTTAAAATATTATTGGTAAAGCAAATATACAAGCAAAGACACTCAGTACATATGAAATCGACAGAAATTTTTGAGCTTGTGATGAGGTGGGTAAGTAAAGAGGGAGAGCAAAAACTTCCTGTTTATATTCAAGACATACAACTGTTCGTATTTATTGTGTTAATTTTCAGTTAATTTAGTTATTAAACGCTTTGTATAACTACAATTTCACATTTTTCTAATTAATATTATTTCCAATTTACCTTTCCGTTTTACAAACAAGTATTGAATGACGAAAAAATTTATTTGATTTTTTTTTTATTAAAAAAGCGTCTTGTTCGGGTTTTCGAAATATAAAAATAGAATACATAACATACTATATGTTCTTATTATTCAAATATTTTTTACCCATAGCCAAAAAAAAACCTTTGCCAAAGTCCGGAAAATTGCTACCTGAAAATGATGCGCATAATGCAGTACAAAAAAAAAAAACAGGAAATATCTTTTGTGCGGGATTATCTCAACCATAAAAATTTCCATATTATTAGGATATTTTTTAATACCAAGAACCATAAAAAATTAATCCTTTTCTTGTTAATGCTTGAGTAAAGTCCGCAAAATACACCTGACCAATGCATTAAACCATTTTTTTTCGTTCAATCTGGTTAAATTTGTGAAGATATCTGGCTTAAATTGCGACTTAACAACATCATTAAAATGTTTCACACCCACAAGATGGAATACAGTTTTTTATACCAAACTGTCTATAAAATCTAACTTTGCTGATATTCAAAAAATATTAAGTGATAAAAGTCTAACTAAGATAATAGCACTTCTTAAACCTTTCATGGATGCCTCAAAAGAACTTGAGGGCAGTTCCTATCCAACTACTCATTTAGTTCATCCACATGTACGTAACTTAAAGGTCATATGTAATACTACCAAAAAGGATGAACCTAGTTTTATATCAGAATTAAAAAATTACACGACGCTTTAATTTCGTTAGTAGACAGCAATGCTAATCAGCTTACTCAATGTAGTTTAGAAGAACAAACAGATGTAATAGCCAAGTTCAAAACTTTGTTGCTTCCTCATTTAACTGACATTACTATTCCTAATATATGTACATTATTTGAAAATTATGTACAGCAAATAGAAGGAGCTAATTCTAACCGATCTATAATTGAAAATGAAATAAGTAAATATAAAAATACTAATGCACCCCTAACAAATGATTTTAATGTTTCGAAATGGTGGCAGGATGGGAAAACTTAATTTCCGATGTTATACAAGCTGAGCAGCCTCTTCAGAAAGGAAATTTTCAATTTGCCGGGCACTAATAACAGATAAACGATCAAAACTCGGATCTAATGGAAAATCATTTAATTAAATTTTATTCGTGAACATAAATTCAAAAAACTATACAATTATTTATTTAAAATTCAAAACACCGTCATACATAACTAATAAAATCAATTATGTTCTTTACGTACATATATAGATACATACATATGTATTTATTTTAATTTAATTCTTATTTTTAATTAGTTTTGGTTATATAATACCTAGTATACTTAAATTTAAAACACTGAATTGTTTTTGTTACCTGAAAAATTGTTAAGTTTACCTGAATTAATATAAAAGATTTGTTGGTACAATTTTTATAAATCATACATCCAAATTTTTATTTGCATCGTACAATAAGTTATTTATTGTATTCCATCGTTATCTACTGGTAATATAGGAAAACAAATATGTTACTCTCATTCTCTCTTTATCCACTCACACCCAAACTTTTACAAATTATAACAATACCAACTTATAATAGAAACATCTAACTACTCATCAATACGCACTCACTTCAGTAAACACACAGAAACTTGTACAAACAGTTGTAACTGTGCACGTCTTTAGTATGTACATACAGTGGCTTCAACCCAAACTCGGACACTATACCAAAATATTTTCGATCGCTTAAAAATCATAGATTTTAATTATTTTTAATTATTTTTTTATTGTGTATATATATATAATAACATATATATATATAATAACATATATATATATATATAATAACATATATATATATAATAACATATATATATAATAACAGTTATATAATAACAGTTTTTCTTTTTGGGGAAACGCTATATTCACCGACGAATTTAACGTATTTGGGTCGGATGGTATAGAGGGGACAAAATCAGAAACTACGTTTGAATAACTTGAAACCGACAGTAAAGTATGGGGGTGGTTCAGTGTTTGTCTGGGGCTCATTTTCTGCATCAGGTCCAGGATCTTTACATTTATTGACACTATCATGAATCAAAATGTTTATTAAAACATTTTAAAAGAAAATTTTCCAAAAACTGTGGTTAAGCTTGCTCTGGATAACGGTTGGTACTTTTACCAAGATAACGACTCCAAACACAAGGCCCACAAAGTAAGATCTTGGCTGCTATATAATGTGCCACATGCCATGGAAACACCACACCAGAGCCTCGACATAAATGGGGTTATCTCAATAAGAAAATCGGAGCTAAGAAGGGTTTTATTAGAAGAATGGGAAAATGGATTACTGCCAAAAAATGGTCGAATGTATTCCCAAAAGACTCCAAATGGTTATAAAAAATAAGGGTCTGCACACAAAATTTTAATTTTATAACAATAAGTAATAATCTCAGACATTTATGTAGCCGTTCGAGTTTTGCTTGTGTAATTTTTGTTAACAAATTAAAGTCTTTTTAGTCTATTTCTACTTTCATCTACTGTATTTTAATTTTGTTTTCTATTCTTAATAGCTTAATATATATATATAATATAAAAATTAAACGAAAACTTATCTTAACTATTTCTTCGTAGTTTAATTTTTATCAACAAAATCAGTTTATTAAAGAGTCCGAGTTTGGCTTGTAGCCACTGATGTCTTTTAAAATACGTAAGTTTGCATGTGCGTTGTAAAACACAAGTTTTTTGTGACGAATGATTTCTATTGCTTATTTTAAAGAATGTTTTTTATAACATTGTAAATACTGTAGCAAACAAGCAGAAATAAAACATATAGGGATCATCACCGAATTGAATTTGCCCTTCACAAAATGCAGTTTTTAATGAAAAATCAAACAAGTAGCATTTTAGGGTTTTTTTTATAATAGGTTTTTAACAAAATGTCATTAAAAATTGTATTTTGTCTAAAAAAACAACAACAAAAAATTAATCAAAATTGATATTTAAATTTATTTAAAAAAATTGTTAGAATGTATTATTTATTTTTTATTGTTTATCATTTCTTGATGGTCTTATTGTTTATTATAAAACGTGTTTTTTATAGAGGTATAGAACTTTAAGTTGGCATTACTTTTCAAGATGGCGACCGATTTTACAGCTGTCAAGTGATTTATTCTCAGTTTGGTTCGGCAATTCATCATGAATAGACTCACGCCTGAACAACGCTTGCTTTTAGTGCAAGAGAGAGATTACCGTTATTCCCGTTTTTCATAAGCGAATTTTGCTTAGCGATGAAGCGCACTTCTGGTTGAATGGCTACGTTAACAAACAAAACTGCCGCATTCGGAGTGAAGGTAATCCTCAAGTGTATGTGGAAACACCGTTACATCCAGAAAAACTGACTGCTTGGTGCGATTTATGGGCTGGTGGAATCATTGGTCCGTACTTTTTTAAAAACAAACTTTTTTAAAAGCTATGATTACTAACTTTTTCATTCCTGAATTGAATAACCATGATGTGCAGGAGATGTGGACATCATCCAGGAGATGTGCCACAATAGATTTATTAAAAGACACGTTTGGTGACTGGCTAATTTCACGTTTTGGACCTGTGAATTGGCCTCCAAGGTCTTGTGATTTAAAACCGCTAGACTACTTTCTGTGGGGCTATGTAAAGTCATTGGCCTATGCGGTAAAGCAACAAACGCTTAACCATTTGGAAGACAACATTCGCCGTGTTATTGCCGATATACGGCCACAAATGTTTGGAAAAAGTCATCGAAAATTGGACGTCCAGATTGGACTACATCCGCGCCAGCCGTGGCGGTCATATGCCAGAAATCATATTTAAAATGTAATGCCACAAGATTATCTTTCGGATAAATAATATTCACGTCAATCGAATAATCCATCGTTGTTTTATTGCAACTCAAGTTCTATAAATCTATAAAAACACCCTATATAAAAGTATTTAATTACCCTTTAAGCACCCACAAATTTATGGGAAATCTTTTCACAATGTGCGCTTGCCCACTAACTTAATTAAATGATTTTTTTGGATTTTATTTCTGCAAACATTCGCAATTACTCGGCAATAACAAAAATTTTGAACCAAGTATGCTTTTTGAATTGAAAAGTAAATAAAAATTAAATTAAAAAAAAATCATTAGGAAAATGTAACTCCGTTTTAAGCAGGTTTTTTTTGCAGGTGTTTTGCAAATAATTTTTTAAAAACGGCATTTAAAAATGTAACATTTTGAGCCAAGTATACATTTTTCAATGGAATTTTAGAAACCATTAGTTTAAAATTGTGTGCCCTAGTGTGTGATCAGATCTCAAAAAACAGAAAATGCTTAACTTTAGGATATCTTTCAAAGGCCTTTTTGGAATTAATGGACAAAAAGTGTTCCCAATTTCTTTGAAAAAACGCGCGTAAAATTTGCAACACAAGTTTGTAGTAGGACAGTTGCCGGTGCCATTAGGACCATGGTCGAAACTTTAAACAGCAAAGAAAAAGTTGATACAATTTTTGATTGCTCTAATAGCGATTCATTCTCTGCTGATCATTTTTATTGATGTTATTGATCTGCAGTTGAAGTCAACAATGAGAGTCATAGATTTATACAAACATTCCTTGAATACTTATAGAGAGTGGAGTTTGTTGATGAAAAGAAACGCGTCTTCTTCTTAAGTAGGATGGATCTCACCCTTAACTCATCTCTTTTATTTTTAAAAGAAACTATAAAGAAAGGAAGTGATGTCTTAATCAGGACAAATTAGAAAATACTCTTTCAGTATTCCGATATAAAGGAGGTAATAATAAAAACCCTTCTGCAGCCGAACTTAATAATATGTTGGCAAAACTTATGGTCTCCAAAATTGTTCAGTCGAGCTTGTCCAGTAATGGAAATTAAAACACAGAAAATTGAAGCAATGGAAATTTATATTGATTTTGAAGAAGTGTAAACATCTACTGAACATAATGAATTAAATCCAGGCGAAGCGTGCGATGTTGAGTTCGGTAAACATATGCAGATTATTCTTTGTAAGACGTTATTGATAACTCTTCTCCTATAAACGTCGAATTATTCTCAATAAGATATTTTGTTGGATACGTGGCGTTTAAAGTTATTTCAAAATTACAATGTGAAAAGTGTTGTAAAGAATTAAAAAAAGTTGATGAAGTACTTACAGCACTAAGTAAACTTTTTATATTTTTTAAGAATTACCAGAGATTAAAGCATTTTGGAAACATAGTTGCCCCATCAGATATATTAATAGAAGCCTATGAAAAGCATGTTATTATATTCAACAAAAATTTTAAGGATGAGCCACAAAGAGTTAGGTTAAAATCGTTTGTTTTTGAGTTGTGTAAACGGTGGACTCCAGAATGGTTTGATGATATTAAAGTTTCTTTTAATAGTTCTTTTTAGAAAGTACTATGTGGATAAAGGCAGTTCTAAGCAAAGGAAAGTACGAATTCTCGACAGAAATCATTCGCCGGTAGACGCAGCCTTTGCGCGTGTCTACCCATAATTCAATGCCCCGTGAGGACAGACACTACAGAGGAGATGCTTCCAAGATCGAATTTAAAAAGTTGGTTGGTACGCCTATCATCCAAACTGGGCCAGGTGAGTCTAGCAGTAAAGCAAGAATGACCTCTGCTTAAGATCTGTCAGCGTTGAGTGAATATTTCCGCCTGATAGACAGTCTAACAGAGGACAGCAGTACACCAACTCCTAGAAGTAGGTGACTGTCCGGAAGTAGTGTGCCCGCGTTGGCAAGTTCGTCAGTCACACAATTACCCGGAATGTCCCTGTGACCATGGACCCAAATGAGATGGACACCAAACTTTCGTGAGAGTAACCCAAGAAAACATGACAGTCCGTGGCAAGCCTAGAGCTGAAAGTTGCGCCCGAGAAAAATTTAATAGCCGCTTGGCTACAAGAAAGAATGCGTATATGAGCTGTGTGAGTACCGCCTCTCCGTATCAACTCTGCAGCATGGTAGATTGTCCCACTTCGGCCTGAAATTCGCTGCAAAATTTGGAAGTAGGATAGACACCATTAGATTGAGCTTTTCCGAAAAAATTCTGCCCAACCTGTCCTCATATTTAGAGCCATCAGTATAGATCTCCACCGCATCGGCGGGGATGACCGAGCCAAAAGCCCAGTCTTCTTTGTCAGGGATCACGGACTGAAATCCCACATCCAACACCGGTCCGGATGGTATATAATCGATATCATCCAAAACTTGGGGTTCTCGTACAAAATCGAAGAGGGAATAATAAGCCACCGTGATAGGGCGTTAAGTCTCACCGCCACAAGTTTTGCTTGTTGTCTGACAAGTATACCCGAAGGGAGTCAACCAAGCATGACAAAAAGCGCCCTCGTGGTGGTAGTTCTTAACGCCCATGTAATCTGAATTGTCACAGACCTTCTGACCTTATCCACGAGCCTGATGTTGCAATGTTTATTAAGGGGAGGTCCACCAAAAGACCACTCCATTAAGAAGATTAGGTTCAATAACCGTAGTATAGATGCAGCGAATGACGCTGGGTTTGAGACCCCATGTGGCCACTACTGCTATCCTACAACAGTAGGTCGCACAAGTCGTCTTACGAGCTTTCTCAGCCAAGTAAGCCTTTCAACTTAGCTTGGGGTCAAGAATAAGGCCCAGTAATTGAAGGTCGGACTCAGACTAAGCACGATCCCATCCACACTTGGCAGTGTAAAACGAGGTACTTTATACCTCCTAGTGAAGACCATTATATCTGTCTTACAAGGGTTTCTACTAAAATCGAACCCACTACACCAAGCAGATACAATGCCCAGGACAAAATTGAGCTTATCCGACAATGTTTGTAGATAAATTCCAGACACTGCGATGACGATATTATCTGCATAGGCGACGATTCTGTCACCAGAGGAATCAAGTCGAGTGAGGAGCGTATTAACTGTAAGATTCCATAGGAGTGGTGAAGGGACACCCCCATGAGGAGTGCCTCTATTCTCTGTCTCCGTACGTCCCCAAAAGAGGAGGTAACCAGTCGAGACTTAAACAGGAGCTCTATGAACCCAAGCAGGCCAGAACCAACAACAAGGTCACGTAGAGCTCCGCCGATTGAGCTGAAACAAACATTATTGAAAGCCGCCCAATATCAAGAAAGACAGCGCTGTCTCAACTGATCTACTTCTCGTATAATAAATGTTGAGAGGTAGACGAGCGCGAAGGACTGATATAATTCCTAAGATATAGATCAAGAACAGATACATACCAGTCTCTAATAATATCAGATGCGTATTGACTAATCAAGGTGATGTCCAATCCCCCTCTCCTATTGGAAGTTAGAAAGGTTGCTTCACCACCATGATTAGCAATACTAAGTTTATTCGATACAATAAAATCAGAAAGACACTCACTTCGTTCATTCGAGTCCGAACTGCCCCACATTTGGTGCTGGGCGTTGGCTTTGCAACTAATCAGAACTGGAGTGCTTTGTCCGTGCGCTTCTGCAACCAGTTGATATACGGGCTCTTGCGTGAGATTATGACTGTAGTCGTGCGCAAAATAGGAGGACTATCCAGAGAGGTTTCCCGTCCATATCAATCACCATAGTCACGGTGTCGTTGTCACTGAATCTGTGAAGAAGAAAAGCATTAATGTAGGTTGTGACCAGAATACAAGCCCTAGGTCTCTTTATCACTGATGGAAACCTGCGATATCCGACGATATTGAGTCCACATACCCCTCCACCAACGACCCACGGTTCTTAGACGAAAATGAAGCTCCCAGTCTGGTTTGGCAAGAAGTAGAAGCAGAGCCGCTGACGCGGTCTTAGCGTCCAGAGTGATATATCCGAAACCGTAATTGATCACGCCATCGCGGGCCTTGATCGGGAGAACAGATTGTAGTCGCGTTGCGACTATTATCCTTCACTTCACTAAACTTCGCTACCCTTCAATTTTTAGTGGGTAGGTCGTTGCTAAGCTTTAGTATCTTATGTATTCCTCCAGGAGAGGATGGCTTGAAAGGAATGCGAGCTCCCGATCGGGGACGCTGAGGAAGCTGGTCCAACGGGATAGCATTGAGCTTAGCCACTGGCCACAACTCTCCAATTTTAGGGATAGCAGTTTTGTAGAGCTCCATTGTGGCCACAAAAAATTTGTTATTATGGCTTGGTAGCGGAGAGAATTCACGGTGACGGCGTTTCCTTGCTCATTTTCGAAAAATACGGGCCGATGATGCCGCCTTACCACAAACCGAACTATACGGTCACTTTCTTTGGGTGTAATGTTTTTTCGAGGACTGTTTGTGGATTTTGTGAGCCCCATATGTGACATTTTTGTTTGGTTACATAATCGCCTAATTGAAAATGGGCCACATCGCTAAAGATGATGTTGTTGAAAAATGCATTGAGTGTAGCGTTCCATAGTTAAAATTTCCCAATTTTTTTCTAACTAAGTGTCAAAGGTTGACAGCTCAGTTCTTAACATTTCGTCATTCGACAGCCAATTTACTTCCTAATCTAAATTTGCCCACCCTATATATGTACATGTATAGATTATAAAAGGCACCAAATATTCGATGTAGATAAATATATTTTCGTTCGCACACCAGCAAAATAAATATGCTTTTCCCTGTATTAATTTACACAGTCATATTGTATGACTGTATTCTTTTTTCATACAAATTTTTAAATTTATTTAAATAAATATAAAAAAATGGAAAGCGGAAGCAAAAAAAAAGAAACACACATGATAATCTACTTGTGTAAAGAGGTCTTTTGAAAGAGGTTTTTTTTCTTTCCTTGAATTTAGTTTCAGCGAAAAACCTTATGTTTTGTGTGTTGTAGTACTATAATTTAATAATTTGTAGTTTAAAGATTATTGAACTTTTTAGGTTCGGATGGACGGCTATATGTATGGTGTAATCGCAATAGACAATTTTGCCCTAAAAATACTAAACAAACGGCTAAGTATGGAGGCTTATTCAGTGATGGAACGGGCTTATATGGCCACTGTAAGAGCTGGAAATCTTCATTTTATAGAAGGTAAAATGAATAAAGCTATTTATCTTCAAATTTTGAAAAATAATGTAATGTACAACTTCCCAAAAGTCTTGAAAAGGCTTCTCCAAAGTTGCGAACTAAATATTATTGAGTATTTGTGAAATAAGCTTGAACGACGAATGCAAAATCATTCGTGTATCAATAAAAAACAACTACGTCACATTTTAGGAACAATGGAGTCAGATAAGTCATAATGTATTAAAGAAAAATAGATGAATCCGCCATAAGGAGACCGCAAGCTTTGAAAAATCAAAAAGGATATGCAAGAAAAAATAGTTTGCATTTTATAAGTAGACTCTGCCCGACTTTCAATGTGAGCTTCTCAGATATATATCCTCATATTCCATTGTCAAGGTTTCAAGGGCATCAAAGAAATTACAAAACGATGTTCTATTATTCGGTTTATATATGCACCCATCCAGCATTTTCCTACCAAACGAAAAAAACTTCAATAAAAATAAATTCAACGTTCCTAGTCCTTTGGTGACTTGGTCTGATTGTGGACAACGATTTCCCACGGACTTTACAAGATAGACCATTTTTGACGAATAAGACAACACCGCACCCAAGACTCTCCCTATCACTTCTGAAAACCTGATATCCATTAGTGGTTATAAAACCGTCAGGGGTGAAGTTCGATAGCCAGATTTCCGAAACAAATATAATATCTACTCCGGAATTTTCAAAAAATAATTTGACTTCATCCAGCTTACTGTTCAGACTCTGGGCATTAATATGCGAAATAGTAAGTCACGTTTTGTATTTCTCCAGTATTCTGACCATATTTATTGTCATATCTTTGAAGCTTCCACCTAAAACATCAGCAATAATCATAAAATAAATGTAAAGCTGTAGCAGGATATACACAACAATAATAGATTCGTAGAAAAATTAAACACTAAAAATACAAGTCCACAGGGGAATAAAAAGGTCAAATAAATGATCAAAATAATACAAATAATAATGATAAATTAAAAGAAAAAAATTCAGATGAATTACAAAACAAAGTAATTTATAATTTATATAAAAATTGTAGTAGAACAACTCAAGCTTCAGAGCGTAAAAGCTGATCAAACTGCTCGAGAAAATTTAACTGAATAGGATCACCAGCTTCACATACGTACTTCATAAACAACCCCTCGGCGTGTGCAGATTGATCAAAGCCGTCCGTTCTTTTTCCAAACAAACGCATTTTTAAAAATACGGTGATATTAGGTGTCAGATTTTCATTTATATAAAAAATTGAGATGATATGCGATTTTTATAGTTTGGAAAATCAAGTTTAATAACTATTGGCTGATCCTCGATATTATGATTTCGTTGTTTACGTTTTCGTACACGGAAAATTTTTGTTACAAGGCCAAAAATCTCATGCAAATTTTCATCCTTACTAAACGGTAAATAGAAGAGTTCGCTTTTTTCGACATTTTAATTTGAGAGTTTTTATGTCGTCCTTAAATTCAAGAACATCAACTCTGGTAGCTTCCAATATCGAAAAACAAGATAATCAATCTCATTCGTGTTTTCATTTTTAATATAGTTTTTCTCCTGTTCAAGTATTTCATTTTTCAAACTAGAATATTTTACCTCAATTTCACACATTAAGCTGTTTTTAGCCTCCGTAATCATATCTTTTATAAGCTTGGTCTATTGTTTTATGAATTCGTCCTGCTTCGTAAATTTATCACCCAGCCAATTTTAAAAACGAGCACGAATGGATGCATTATTAGTACTTGTAAACATAAAATCGGCTCTTGAAGGCGAATCAGTATGTTCTTCAGCTTCAACAGCTAACTTTTTAGCTCTGCGCAAATTCATATTTACAATATTAAGATTTTATTTTAAAAATAACGTATTATTGAATATTAGGTGATTGAAATTTTTGAACTCAATGGCACAGTTGGAACTTGGCAGCACTGTACTTGTTTACGAAAAAGCAGAACAGCTAATATTGATTTGTTTATTATTAATTTAGATATGTAATTTTAAGCTCTGTGTATATAGATGTTTTGTTTTCGAATGACAGCTGTATACTATATTATATTGTTTTTGTAATAAAAGCAAGCAAAAAGGCGGGTAAAATTTCACTTGTTATATGTTTTTAATACCCTTTCAGTATTTTATTTGTTTTTAACAACCTTGAATTTTGTACTAAAAAAGAGGAAATAATAATATTATTATTGTATTAAGCAACTCCGAACCCGAAGGTACGATTTGATTACCTAAATAAATTGTAAATATTATTAGAAGAAACTAATTTTCTTTGTTTTATTATTTTACCTCTTCTCAAGCAAATATGTTATTTTTACCCACTCACACTCACATTTTGGTCTTTCGAACCGGATCATCCCAGAAAATAAAATATTTAAATCGAGAATCAACTTAAAGATCGCCCTTAGGATCTTCATACTGGTTGTTTTTCGACGAACCACACCCTTTTTTCTAGTTTTATTTTTATTTCATATAAATTATTTTTCAATATCAATTATTCAATATAAATTATTTCTCAAAATCAATTCGGATTACTTCGTTCTCTGATTGTATTACATAGTTGGATTCTAACGTTCACATGACACCTTTTAACAGCTTCCCTATGAAGTCAACGCAGCAAGCGGCCATTGTTCTGTTTGTTGTCTTTATTTCATTTATTTTATTTTTTTGTTTATTTTTTCTACTTGACTGCGTACCTTATGGAGGTCAATAAAATAAAATTGCTATCTACGAGCTCTAACCACTATTAATTCATACACAAAAATTTTTTTTACTATCTAACATTGAACACCAGAAAAAAAAATTAAAGTAAGTTAACTATACTAACAGGCTTGTACTTTTCTGAATGGTTGCTTTGTTTCCTTAAAATTTATTTATAAAGATAATTTAATATTGTACGAAAATATTAATAAAATGCATAAACTAAAAAAATCATTATTGTTCACTGAAATTAATTTGACCACTATTAATTCGTACAGTGTATAAACTAGGCTCAAGATGACAAAGAAGATCAGAATGTAAACAAAAATTGATAATATACCGTTACAAAAAGAGAAAAATAATGCAAGGGAGCAAAAAGAGAACTTTTTTTTACTTTCTTTTATTTAAATTTTTATTATTTGTGAAAAGTGGTACGCGGTAAGTCTATTTGTGAAGAAATTATATAAACTTTTGTATATAAAGTTTTGTAGGCTTTTAAAAAACAAGGGATATGTAACACAGTTCTAAGTAAGCAAATATGTGACTGTATGAATTAATAGTGATCAATTTATTTTAATTGAAAATAATGGACTTTCGTTTTAGTTTATATTTTTATAAGATTTTTTTTTTAAATATCTTACGTTTTCAATGTATATTTAAATACAATAAAATTGTCTTTAAGAAAAAATATTTACTTTCTGGTGTAGTCAGTAAAATTAGGTAAATATTCCTACTTTAATATCGCATTGTAACAAAATAGTCAGTGTACGAATTAGTAGTGGTTAGGGCTCGTATAATTAAAACATTTTGATAACATTTTGATTTGCTAATAAGTATACCAAACTCTTTCGATCTAAGTTTTATAAAAATTAGAGATGACACTGAATTTGAATAAAAAGAGCAATAGAAATAGAATTACTTAAATTTGATTTTGTATGGAAATTTATGTAATTAATTTTATAATCGGGTGTTGTATTATGAATGAGAGAGCGATTGACGAAAAAAAGGTGTCGTGCGAACATGGCGTAAGAATATACAAACAACACAAGTATAGACGCGTTGTTGTTGTTATGTGTTTTGTTTGTTACAGGGTTGCCGTTGAAAAGTTCGAAAAAGTGTCATAAAAAGGGAATTAAAGAAAAAAAGGTATATTAAAGGGTATATTAAAATAGGGTATATTAAAATAGGGTCAAGTTTTTTGTGAATAAAAAATAAGATTTATTTCAATAAAAAAAACAAAACCAAAAACGAATTTTAACAGTTACATTAAACTAAAATAAAAGCAAATTGAGAGAGGAAAGCATGGATTCACAAGTTTCTATTTAAAGTTTATTTATAAGTTTATTTTTAATCAGTTATAGTGTCAAAAATGTTCTTACCGAAAAAACTTCTATGAGGCAAAGTAATGAATACATATAAATTTGATATACATTCGCACAGAAAAATACGAAAACTGGATTTTACACATAACTATAACGTTTGGACTTTCAAAAACGATATAATGTAAGTCTACGCGAAAAATAAAACAAAAATATGCCAGCTTTTGTATAACATATCCTTGAAGATTAAAGAAAAATAAGAAATTTAATTTTCTGCACAGAGAAAAGTATACATACTCTACAATATTAGGTAACTAATTATCCCCAAAAAAATGTTAAAAAGTTTTTGTTGTTAATTTATATTTTATAGCGCCATATTTATTCATTAAATTTGCTTTTCACTTAAAATACAATTTTTGTTGTTGTAGTTTCACTGGAATTATTGTGATATCCTTTAGCAAGAGCAGACTTAGAGTCTTGTTTGTTTTTAATTGCACTTTTTTTGTATTAGAAATTTATCAAATAGGTTATCTGTGGGGCTTATGTCAGGTGACTCATAAGTAGAATTAAGCCGTTTGGGAACATGGTATAATAACTAATCCTTTGTAATGCTTGCTGTATGCTTTGGATTATTATCTTATTGGAAGTACCAGCTTTCAAAAACACTTATTTTTATGACAAATTGCCTCGAATTATATTCGATTAGGTTCGAATATGTGAAACGATCCATAATCGTTTCAACAAAAACTTAAGTGCCAACCTGCTCTATCGTGTGTCAAGTTTTTATGTCGGAACTTCTAGTTTTTTTTTTTACCTTTTTTTGTCACACTTTCATTGGTCAAAAAATTTTATTTAAAATTCTTCAATTTAAAATTTTGATATCCGCGATAATATATGTATGTAAGGCAGTTTTCTTATGGTTTTCCATATTGCTTGATGAAGCTTGTTGCTCATCTATTCCTTTTGTTTTAACCACAAACAAACAAATATATTTTTATACATAAGTTAATATAATTAAATATTTGGGAATATAATACTCACTTGCACATTTACATTTATTTTGTTGCAAATATATTCATATTTGCAACGTGAAGTAAAAAACCAGTTTAGTTGGAGCTAACTCAGTAAAAAGAGTTAAGCGTGGATAACCTCTGGTTGAAAAGGTTGTGATCGAATCTAAGTTATAACTACGATCGGGTTGGAAGATCTTTAAGTAGAAAGATCTGTCGAATAATTGATGTTGTTTACAAGATTGTAAACAGACGGAGTAATTAAGAATTTTTAATTAAAACCAAACAAAAAATTTATTTTATTTTAACTACAATCTACGAACTCATAAATACACATTTTCAAAAAGGTAAAAACCTAACAATATGTATGTGAATATGGATGGCACACTAAACTACAAAATTCAATGTAAATCTACTAAAAAAAAATACACAAAAGTTTCTCGCTGTCAAAATTCAGAAACATATACGATATGTACATAAATCAGGGCATACTCGCAGTTGATTATGAGTTCATTTTACGCAATTGTCAAAGTCTATATGAAAAAAATAGGTATGCATAGAATATGACAGTTGAATCAACGTGAGTTGTAATAATAATATCGAATACAATTTTCATATATGTATATGTTTACAAAACTCATGTATGTTGTGTATATACAACATACATATATATATATATAAGCTAAGTGTACTAAGAATTTTCGTGACGAATTTCGGAGCTTTTACTTATTTTCAAAAAGGGTCAAAAAGTGGCATATATTTCGTTCAAATGATACAATGGGAAATTTAAAAAAGCGTCACAAAAAGTGTCATTAGCATGAAAAAGAGTCAAAAGTGATACTTTAGTGTCACAATGCAGCGCTGGTTTGTTATTCCTTTTTGGTAAATAGCTGGACTTGCATTTTGTTGTGTGAAATATCACTATTAAATAGCCGCTGTAAGCACATTATATTTGTTTTGTTGAACCCTTAACAAATTTTTTTAAATTTTCGAAATATTAATTTTTATATGTTCTTACACCGTAATAGAACGGAAAAATTATATTAAAATATTTAACATATAATAACAAATTTTTTAATTTTATATTTTTTGCATATTTTCTAACTCAAATTTTTATTTTTAATTATCGCAATAATATATAATTACTTATTCTTATTATATATCAGAATATTTAAAATTCTCATTTTATATATTGATTTTTTCTTTGAAAATTTTCTCGCTTTGTATATATTGAAGAATATTTCCAAAGCATTTAATTATTTTATTGGAATGTGATTCTTAGAGATTAAAACCTTTTTTTGGAAATCCTTGAACCCCTTGAGTGTTTTTGGAGAGTTTTTTTTTTTGATTTATTTATTATTTTAGCCCCTTAAAAAAAAAAATGCGAATTTACGGAATTTTATTAAAAATTATACAGGTCTGGTAGATTTTAATAGATTTATTCAGGCTATTCCGCGAAAAGAACATAGCGTTCACACATTAAATACCCATCGGTAGGAACTAACCAGCTTGTGGGAAGTCTTTTGTGATAGTTACGAAGACTTATTGAAAAACGCTGCGGATACCAAGGTATCGGCCAAAGACGCCAAGGCCAAGTTTTCGTTCTGCAATACAGTTTATTTTAAGACCATTTCGCTTATTGAAGGCTTGTTTCATGATTTCAAGACCAAATCTCCTACCCCGGTTTAATAATTCAATCCCGATTCACCTTCACCTTTGTAACACCCTGACCTTCTCTGGGGATTATGTATCCTGGCCAACATTTAGAGAAATGTTTTCGGCCTTATATGGGGCTAATCCTCATATTGGCAGTATACAAAAGATGTATTATTACCTGCAGAAAACTGAAGGTGAGGCTCGATATATAATTCGAACTTGCCCTATGACGAATGATGGTTTCGACATGGCTTGGCAGAATCTCGTTGATAGATATGAGAATAAACGAGTTCTAGTCAATTCTTAGCTCGAAATCCTTTTTAACCTCCGATCAGTATCTGAAGCATCTGGCCACTCTATCAAAAGTTTACAACGGATAATGATTTTATTTCGATTTTTCGTTGTTGAGAATATAAACTAGCAAATGGGATATAATATTCGTTTATATCTGTTCGATATTCTCAGGGATCCTGCTCAGACTTACCGAAATGAAGCCAAATAGTCGAGTTCCTAACGGCTAGATACCGAACTTTGGAATCGGTTTCGGACATCATTGGATGTCATAACTTTACCCCATCTATTGACCGTAATAATACCCAAAAATTTACATCTCTAATAATACCCAAATGTTGTACAAACTGTTTGGCTGTTTCCCATGAATTCAGAAGATGTCAGAGCTCTAATGTTTGTTATATTTGCAAGCAGAGGCATTATTCGCTACTCCACCATATCGAATCTTCTACCCGGGAGAGACCGAGGGCTGAAAATAACCTTTTTGACTCACTTACCCCTGCTCATCTTTCGGAAAACTCTTGGCCTTCTACACGAAGGGAAAATGATGGTGATGACAGACCGTCTACATCCGCTGATACTGCGATAATGCATTTTCTGCCAGGGCTCTAGTAGACCCGGCGTTTCAAGCAACTTTTATTTCTAAAAGGCTGCAACAACTTTTTCGGTACCCGCTGCAACTGTTGTGGGCCTTAATAGCGCAGGGATAGCGTAATCTTTTAAGCTTTGTGTTATTTTACTAAGATCCCCCGTTAACCTTGATTTAAAATTATCTACGATATCTAATGTCGTTAATAAGCTCATTGCTCGATTACCTACTTATTCGTCAGCGTCTATTAATTTCAATACACCCGATCTCCCATTTACAGAATTTAAATGTTCTCATATGTATTTGCTATGGGGTGCGGACATATACCATCAGATTATGCTTTCCGAAGTTAGAGAGGCGAACAGTTTTTGGTTGGATTGTGACTGGCAATATCCCTCAGTCAACTTCGTTAAACCCCATAGTTTCATTTTTCGGAAAACTAAATCTGGATTATAGGATTAATCGATTCATGGAGATAGATAAAGCATCAGAGTCCAAAGAATTGTTGCCTAAGACACGTTTTTTGTGAGCAGCTCTATCGCTGCACTACTTATAGGGCCAAGCATATAGTTACCCTTTAATCCACACCCGACTGATTTTTAAATCGCCCTCCACTCTGTAAAGTTGCCTTGTCCCAATTGTTAAATTGTGCTTAGATTATTGAAAAACCCCGATATTAAGACGTTTTAAGCAGAAGGTTTTTGTCGTTTTTTCTGTTTTGTCTCATATAACTAACTATTTAACCCTCTGTGGTGATTAGCACCTAGAATAATCGCTACTAAAACTCTTATGCAACAAATTTCGAAAGGCAAAACCGATTGGGACGAATGTTTGAACCCATGATGTTAAACGGATGGCGTGATTTTGTCGATAACTACTCTTTCATCGAACGGATTATTATCCCCCGTTGGGCTAATTTTTTAACCCTTAATAAGCATTTTGTGATGTTTCTAAAAAAGCATATGCTGCCACTCTGTATAGTTGAGTCCTAATCTCGTTTGGTGATATTATCACCCATTTATTCGCTGCCAAAACAAAACTTGCGCCTATAAAATTGCAAACTTTACCCTGTTAAGAGCTCTGCAGTGCAACTCTCTTGGCAAAAATGGTGAATTCACTTTGAAAGAAGCTGAATCTTACCAATTCGAAAGCCTTCGATTTGACATGTTCGAATGTCGTTCTGTTCGGGCTTAACGAACCACCGTGCCATTGGCCAACTTATGTGACAAATAAAGTTTCGTTTGTCGTGGACCAGGTGGGCGCTGACAATTGGAATCATATGGAATCTCATCATTACTATATGAATTTAACTAGTCGTGGCTTTGGGTCTAGAAAGTCTTTTACTTCTGATATTTGGTGTATATTCATTAGAAGCACACTTTTCGTTTTTCAATCCGTTTATAGGCCTTTTAGATGATACACCTGACGCTTACGCGGAAAAGCCTATTCAAGAAGAAAGCGGAAAACTCACCAACAGCAAGACGAAAAAGACGGAGCGCAGTCCCCATCCAAGCTCATAATCATACATATGCTTGATCCTCTATCCCCCAAGCTCAACGAAGACCCCGGCCGGCAATACAACAACCACTTTTATTAATTTTTATAAATTTCTTTACTAACCCATTTTATTATCCTTTGTAAATGAATTATCCTTGTTATTATAACCCTACAGTTTGAATTGAATTCGACCAACGTAACTCTCGCTTCCTTTTGGGTATTGCAAAGTTGCAAGGGGGGCGGGATGTTTACGCTGGTCACCCTATTTTTAAGTATTAATCTGTTTATATATCAATACGATTTGATGTCAACTTTGTAATGGCACTATATAGTATGGAGTTAACATAATTTTGTCGTACCTATGGACGGAGTATGATTATGAGTATGAATATGTTTTCATAATTAAAATTTTTTAATAAACTGGCTTCATGTGTTTCATTCATATCCACGGCAGGTGCGATAGGTATAGATGGCTTTCTGTTGCCGATATAAAGTAAAACGGCCCTCAAGCTTGCTTTACTACTATCAACGAATAGTCGCCAATCACTTGCGAAATATT
Source organism: Wohlfahrtia magnifica (assembly GCA_023159175.1). Taxonomy (NCBI): domain Eukaryota; kingdom Metazoa; phylum Arthropoda; class Insecta; order Diptera; family Sarcophagidae; genus Wohlfahrtia; species Wohlfahrtia magnifica. The sequence goes on along the minus strand of JAKWBJ010000098.1, from coordinate 81,621 downwards.
TTTGGCCGAGCTTCTCAAAAAGACCACTTATATCGTAACAAAAGCTCATATTGTCTTTCGTTGTATAAAAATTGGCGTATTGGCTTATGTCGATTCTGGTACTCTGTTGTCTTAACAACATTTTTTAAGAAATTTCTGTCTCTTAAGCGACCGGCATGAGCTTTGTTTCTCTTTTGTTAGTTCGAGGTCTCTGATAAGATCATTTAGCTCTATAAAGCTTCGGATTTAGAACATCTGATGTACTATAGATGATCTAAGATGAAGGTGGAGGGGGTGATGAAACTATATCACTATATAGTTAATCACACAGATTTTGAAGAAGTGGCATTCTATCTGGATGTAGAACGGGAAGTGTAAGTCCACCTGCTGATATGGTAGGGTAGAGCCATTGCGTATTTTTTCCGAACTTAGTTTTAGTACTTAAACTAAAATAGCAATCATAGTCATAACTCGATATTTCTATCGATATCTACATATATTTAAAACTTTGTTAAGAATTACTTACTGAGAGTTCAAAATCATCTTTTTAAAATCAATCAACACTTATCACATATGGAACTAGGTATCCAATATTGGTCAATATTTTCCATCTTAAGTTTGAAATAATCTTTGTATCTATTTTGTAGTAAAATTGAGAAATAGTGTCATTTTTTTCATAGTATATTTGCCGCAAACATAACATAATAAATTCGGCTCATTTTTACACAACATTTTTAAGTTCTCCACTAATTTTTTATTTTTATTTTGTTGAAAAAGATCGATTGTGCAAAGTGATGCACAAATATAACTTTTCTAAGCACGAGAAAGCACACAAGAATTTCTTTCAATTTTATGTACATATTAGAGAGCGGTTTGGAGTATCAACTTCTGACGTCACATCAACACAATATAACGGATATCTACAGTAAAGACGAAAAAATTTAAACGTTTTTTCGAAAATATAAAAATTACTGCTCAAACAAAAAACAAAATAAACAAAAAACGATAACATCTAATTGCGTATAGGTATTTCCCAGAATAGATTTTTTAATGCAGTCACACTTCTTTATCTTCAAATATGTCTATTATACACTATTTAAAAGAACCATTGTTCGACAGTTACAGACGAAAAATTTTTTTTTTCAAAACTAGGTACTTTCACTTTATTCTATTATATGCAGCTTTATGAATCAATAGTGAAGCTTGTAATTATTTGTTGCTTTCTATTTTTTGTAAATGCTTAGAAATCAAAAATTTCATAATTTTTCAAAACAAAAAAAAAAAAAAAAAAACTATAATTTGTTCCTCAATAACCCAAAAATATTGGTTATATTAAAAAATGATATTAGAATGGCTTAAAGCTGGTATAGTTTGGAATGGCATATGGATTAACAAAAACGAATAAGACATTTAAAACAGGGCTTGTCAAAAACACTCCGCGGTGTAAAATATTTCTCTTTCTCTCACATATATATGTGCTCACACATTCAACAAAAATAACAAATCAGTATCTCGAAAGAACACTCAGCGAAATGTTTAATTAAAGTTTTTTTTTGGTAAGCCCAAATGTTTAGCTAGCCAACGTACGTTGTCATGCTGCACTACATATGACGTAGCAAAACTTTTTTACTCATTTTAGTTAATATAAAAATTTATCTCATATTATTTGTAAAAAAATGTTTAAATTTACACCAAATATATTTCCATACTTTAAAAATATATTCCTGTTTATACATAATTTTTACTATAAGTTGTTCTAAGTGCATTGAGTATGAGAGAACTCACACACAAACAAAATGACAATGCATGTGTTCAGAGAAGACTAACAGTCGATGCATTTTTAATGGAAAATGAGGAGCAAGGAGCAACGGTTATGTCATCCATGCCAATAATGCATACCGATGATTCAACATACGAGTACGTAAGCTGGATTCACCCATTGTTTCGGAACAAAAACGTTTCTATTTTTGAGAGAGAGAGCGAAAGAGAGTTAACTTGCTTCGGAACCATTTTGAGCTTGAATTGGTTTAATTTTAATTTTTGTTCCGAAACAATTGAACTGTGCTACCATGGAGTTCAGTTGCACTGAAGCTTATTTCAGAAATAAAAAGCCAGGCAGGGAATGTTTGTATGATATGAGTAATAAAAGTTACAAAAATAATAATATGAAGCAAAGTGTGTGGTTAAAAATAGCAACCTCTATTGAAATGGGAAGTAAGTTAAATTTTGTTGATGATTATCAAAACCATTCAACAAGTTATGTTTAATTAATTGCAGGAAGCGAATGCCAAGCACTTTGGAAGAGTTTGCGTAGAAGGTATAAAGCAGCTAAAAGCAATTAATTTACAATTTGTTTATTATAAAATAACTAATACAGTGTGACACAAAGAAAACAATCAAATTGCAATCATCTGCTACTGTGCTGCCAAATTGTAAAACTAGCACGCTTCACTTACAAAAATATTTCATATGGTACCATTGTTTTTCCAGAACAATTGCTCGAAGTGGGTGAATCCTTTCAAAACAAACTTTCAAAAAAATAAAACATTTTGTTCCGAAACAATGGGTGAATCCAGCTGTACCGCCATCGGTTGAAGAAGATATGAATAGAAGCAATGGTTCACAATATACAGAAAGATACGATTGTTTTAACTTTGCCTTGATGTGTGACAGATTTGGTGTGCCTGATAGAGTAGCATCAGCATTGGGAACTGCTCTTTTCCAAGATTTCGAAATGAAGGATCGGCTTGGCGAACCTTTAATCATGGATAAATCGAAAGTTCGCAGAGAAAAAGGCAAATGCAGACAAGAAGTGCTTCGCGAACGGTTAGACGATACCAATTTGTAAGTGTTTTTATTCGATGGTAGAAAATATGACACTGTAACGAGAGATAAAATTGATGGGAAGTATCATGTTAAGATTGTAAAAGAACTGCATCTTATTATTTTGAGAGAACCAAGTTCTCAATTGATTGGTTACGTAAGACTGGAACATGAAACGGCTGAATGCAAAAAAACCAAATTAAATGATTTTTTCAACGATAAAAATATATCACTGGATGCATTAATTGGCACTGATGGTGAGCCATCAAACTCTGGGCCACGCGGTGTAATTATACGACGGTTTGAATTGCTGTTAAAAAGACCATTGCATTGGTTCGTTTGCCTTCTACATTTAAACGAACTTCCGTTTCGGCATTTGTGTCAAGCTTTGGATAAATCAACCAGCACAGGACCATAATCGGCAATCGGAAAACTGAGCAATCAAATCGAAACTTGTAAAATTCTTCCGGTAAGTAATTGCTATCACTCATTTATAATAATTGTCAACCGTTTTTAATTATTTGACTACTTTATTTAACTATTTTCAGGCGGTGGATGGCTTTCCGTACGATACATTGAAAGTATATTTAAATCAAGATGATCCACCGTTGAATGATCTAAACATTCCGTTACATATACAGGGAACGGAACAACATATTCAATTGCTAGCTAGCGTTTCCAAACGAGTTATACAAGAAAATATAGGCGCTGTTATGGCGACAACATCAGAAAGCCGTGCGAAATTGCCCAGACTTGAGAACAATAATTTTTTTTAGTTTCTTTCCTATTATTGAGTTGTATTAAAAAAAAAAAAATAAACTCCAAAACAAAACAAACAGCCATTTCGCTGATTGTTTCGTGTAAAGTGCCAAAAATGGTGATTTTTTGAAATTTTTGTGTGGGGACCCTCCCCAGGGAGGTTTAGAGGCGTGTGCCACTAGCATGAGTAGGTTGCCTACCAAAGTTAGTGGGAGTCGGTTATACATTTATACTTGATTGGGGCACTTTAAATGGGTCAAAGTGAGTTTTTTTTCAAGATTTGACTTTTGGGTCAAAATAAGGAACATCAGAATTAATAGTTCCTTGGGCAAAGTTTCTTATTTTGATCCCTAGAATACGATTTTCCTTGTCACTTGGTCGATTTTTAAATCGACCCGCCCTAATGCAGATATTAAAAAAACTACCAATAAATATACCCTGGCGAAAATTAAACTAGTACTTGACTTGCACTTAACTAGTACAAAAAAAAAAAACCAGCACTAGTTCTCGACTGTAAGCTTTCCTATACCATCTTTATGCTCAAAATACCATTGAGAGTGTTTTGAAAGCTACTAGTATCACTGGTCCTAGTCGTGTAGTTGGATCCAATAGGGAGCCACTTTATTAATAGTTCTTTTATATGGCAAAAATTTCCGTAATTGGTGATTTTCCTTTGTTGAAAAGAAAAGAAGTTACAAATTATTTGTTATTTGATTTTTATTTATTAGAATTTTTATAGAAAAACTTAAAGAAAAAAATTTTGTGCAACTGTGGCGTCTCACAGCACAAGTTTGGAAATTATAGCCCAATAATTTTACCAACAATTTCCACCACCATTTAAAAAAATTTGCTTCCGTTCAAAAAGTTCTCGACGCAATGTGGATTACCGAGGCCCACAAAGATACATTATTTGTTCTTTCGCGTTAATAGGACAGAGTTGTATTAATATTTATTTCAAGTTCAACTTTTGAGTAATTCTCCAAAATATTCTTCACATTTAGTAACTGGTTTTTTATAATGTCTAAGTAGTGGAAAATGCCTGGTGGAACACTTCTTGTCCCAAACACGGTTGAATTCCAATAATATTTACCACATTTTCACACCACTTTAATTTTTTCCCAGATTTTTGGAGATGTAACACTTATATACTTATTTATATTTTTAATATTTTAAAACATGAAATGACATTATTTAGTTACACAAAAATTCTATCAGTCTACGAGTGGTGTATTTGAAATACTTCTAGTACTAGTATTTTTCTGGAAAAATTAACCCGTTTATACTAGTACCAGATGCACCTGTACTAGTACTAGTAGCTTTTAGACAATTGACGCTAAATCTCCTGACGGGTTTAAATAAAAAATACTACATGAAAGTACTATTTAAATTTATATCATATTTAACAAATTAATATAAAAAGAATATATTTTAAGTCATAAATAAACTTCAATTTTTAGTGATTTATTGCCATCTGATGGCACTTTATTTAACGAAAGATCTGGAGTGGACAAAATAATTTACGAATATTTAATAAAGACGTAGAAAAGTGTTGAATTTTAGTCCTGCACAATTCTTATGAAAATTGATGGTAGATGTTGGTAAGTGTGAAAAGTGTATAACAGACAATATTTTCGAGGATCGTTAGTACTTTATTCGTTAAATGGAGGTGTAGCAGACAAAATCCTGCATCGTTCAGCAAGTAGCCAACTCATAACAGACAATGTCTTTATATTTTAACTTTTTTATTATGATGATATTGCAATAAAGATGTCAGTCATACACAACTCCCTTTATTTTTGTCATTGTCAATTTTGTGAATTTTTTCATTTATGAGAATTTCGTTAAAATTTCGCCTTGATATTGTAATTATGGCGATGATTCATCGGGATGAAGTCTTTTATGAAAGTTTTATGTTTAAAACAAAACAAAAGAATAAAAATGAATAAAGCGATAAGGTTTTACTGAAACACGGTTTACAAACGTTTGATGATGCATAAAATATAACATAAAATTTGATGATGACGTTTGTCATCATAAGTCCACTTTTTGTCTCATTAATTCCATTTGGCATAACAGCGTATTATTAATATAAAGATAAATTTTTCTATGAGCGTAGTAATACTCATAACCAGCTACGTGCTAATGTTAAAAAACAAGACCATTGAAGAATTTGTTTTCTTTTCCAGATGGTCTGGTTTGGAATTGAACTGAGGACCCCTTTTATAAAATATACCGCCTACCATATTTTATAAATTTAAGGCCCTATTTATAATCACTTAAAACTATGGGTTTTCCCAGAAAAGCGGAGATTTTTATGCGTGGAATCCGGGAATTATTTCATATACAATTTGAGCTGAAAATATTTACAAATGTAAAACATTTTGTTGATAATAACACCGCATAAAAGTGGAGCAGCTGAAATAAAACTTCTTATAAAAACTCGCTTAGAAGTGTATTTGGTATTTGAGAAATGTAGTCGCCGCAATTACAGACATATGGTTACAAAGTCATGAAGAAATTTGTGAAATATAAATTTTTTAAAGGTGTTTTCTAATTATACCATACTTTTCGTACTTTATATAACAACCACTGTAGCAGTAATTTTTTTAGATTCTTTGGAAGATGGTAAAAATGTTGATGACATTTTTGAGAGGGAATAAAAATAAGCAATAATGCCAAAGAAGTTTAACCCTTAAATACCTAAGACCGTCTACAGACGATCATCAGAAAAACAGGTTTAAACAAAATCAGCAAACTTTACTCTTTGATGGTTAATGGTTAAAAAGAGTACAAAATTCTTATTGACTTCAGGATTTTATTAAAAAATGATTTACAAGTTTATTGGTAAGTTGTTTGATTAGTAATAATAAAATTTTCAAAAGACATTAATATCAAATTGAAAGCCCATACAAATTTTTAAAAACTATTGCTATAATAATTAAAAACAGTGTTTTAAAATACCCCTTCTCAATGGTTGATTCCAATCTTAATGTCCAAAGATTTGGTAAACATATCAGCTTCTTGATTTTTGAATTTACATGTAGATTCTATCTTTATATGTTCTTTTGAAGCGTTATCTCGTATGAAATGTATTTTACATCTATATGTTAGCTCGCTTAGTTTCAGATGTAGTCGCCATACGAATACATCCTTTTTTGTCCTCATAAATGGTAACATTCTCATCTTGAATTTCTTTTAAATCTTCGATTAAGCCTCTTAACCACAAACCTAAGTAACTGCAGAACCTAAAGCCATGTGCCATATTCTGCTTCACTACACGAAGTTTCAACGTTTTATTACTACTTTGACGACCACGAGACACAGCACCCATAAGCATAAATAAATAGCCACTAACTAATTTTCGATCCTGTGGATCATTGGCTTAATCGGCGTCAGCAAATCCAACAATAGGCTTCATATTCTCTGTGCCCTGTAAATACCGAACAATTCTTTTCAAATGTTACCAATGCGTTCCAATTGGATTTTGTTGAAAGCCTACAACTTAACATGTATACAATGTTATTCACGGTAAGGTTAACTAATTTTATAATTTACTATTTACTTATTATTTTTATTGTTGTGTGATTAATCATCAGCATTATATTCACCATCGCTATTTTTTATATGGAAAATCTGATTCATCAATCTTTACATTCCTTGCTGTAAAAATTTTTTGTATCCCAAAGGCGATATCCATTTGAAACGTAACTAATCATTACAGCCTTCCGACTTCTTGGATCTGGTTTCTTTGGATATTGACTTGGTATCCAAGTATACCCTTATACGCTCACAATTGTACAATAATTAAGTTTAATGTTTTTATTATCTTTGTTCGAATTCTTTACTTTAAATACTGTCGTTTAATGCATTCTTTTAATGACCGTATAGGTTCTTTAGGAGTTTATTGTTTCTCTTTTTTCCTTTTCTTATAATTTATAACTCTTCTTATTTACTTGCAAATATTAACTTCTAGTTTAAGGAATTTTTGTAAAACATTTATTCTTATTCTAACCATTAAAGAGAGCAGAAGCAAGAAACCAATCGTCTTGTTATTCAGTTGCGATCGCAACAGGACGGTTAAAATTATAAGAAAAGTTCTTCTTTGTTTTAATAAACTTACAAATCTGAAAACATTAAGTAAATTACGAGTATATATTTGTCTTGCTAATAATTGCAATAAAATTACATTTAAAGAACCAAAATCAATCTTCGATAAAAATTCTACAAATTATCAATAGCGAACGAAACTCATCATCGTCATCCTCATTATCTACATTTAATATAAAACATCAACATAAATTAAGTTGTGCACTCATCAACATAATTAAGACGTGTGCGTCGGCATTCGTTGCGTTGCTAGCTGCTAAATTCTTTTGTCTTCGCTTTTCGATCATTTTCGTATGTACGCATCACCAACAACAACATCGTAAATGCTAGGGTGCGCCTTATTTTTAAACCTGCGAAATTGTACCGTAACTCCCCCTAGTAATGTTTTTCCCATCAAAAAAACTATTATGTTTCGTAAAAAATTGGGCTGATCACATATCGGGAAGGAGTGGCTCAATCGCCTGAAGTTGCGATAAAATAACAATGCATATTCAATTTTCACATGTGTTTATTTCGAGTTAAACTAATTTAATACGCTTTAATTTTCCAAAATGAATTATAATAATATAGGAATCCGAATTCATGAAACGGATCAGGGGCGGTCCAAACGAGGGGACTATTTATTTACCCGTCGCACCAAAACTTTTATAATTGTTAAAAGAATTCTCGAAATATTGAGTTATTCGCTAACTCGTAGATACTGTAGCAACCTTTTTTATTTATTTTACGGTATACATAGAAATTAATATATTGACCGTCAAACCACAAAGGTACTAAGTCCAAATCCAGCACAAAAAATGTAAATATTAACAATTTCTAGCAACTCCTAATTGCGAAAATATTTTTCGTAACTACATAAAAAAGGAACTCCCCAATAAGAACAACAGTTTTTTATTTTTCAACATTAATTAAAAGTGTGTTAGAAACTGATGTTAATAGTCGAAATATATTGTGAAAAATAAAGTTGAAAGTTCGAAGTTGTATTAAAGTTAAAGTTTAAAGAACAAATTTGAATTATTTATGGCTAACTAGAAAAAAAAATTTAAATTAAAGCAAAATGAATATAAGAGAAAAAGTTATATTTTCTTGATCATGACACGAGCCGGACTTTCGGTGCCAAATTACCCTCCAATGCGCAAGTTCTGGGACTATTATTCTACAATATGCACAAAGTGAAATTAGATTTGCGAGCATGTGCATCTCTTGCGGTAAGAGAAATAGAAATATTGTGGAATAAAGCGAGAATTCCAATGAATGGAAAAAATTGTAAGAAAACCGCGAGAAAGAACTCTCGAAAAATTTTGCCGATCTATTTGATGTTGCTGACACTAATGCAAATTATTTTTGATGCATCAAAGGAAAAAAGGAAGACCTGTTGAACAGTGACCGAGTTTTAGGAAAAAAAAAAGAAAAAGAAAACGTTTTCGCGAAGAAATTTTAAAGAGAACATGAATCCATTTTGGAAGGTAAGTATGTAAAAGTGTTATTATCAGGTAGTTCTGGCTTTCGAGTGGATTTAAAATATACGAATTTGTCAAAGCATTGTTTGTTTTAAAACTTTTTTTATAGATGAGTATGAAATTCTGGATTTTGAATCAAGTGATAAGGAAGAACTCGACGATAATGATTCAGATGAAACGCAAGAATCGAAAGCTGAGCCAGCTGCAAAAAATTACGAGGTGAATATTACTTTATAGCACCGAAACTAGTGTCAGTTTTTGCCAAATGTAAAATAAGTGGTCGTAATGCATTGCGAGTTCTTATAGCAACCGCTCAAGCTTTGAAATATGACGTTAGCGACTTAATGATAAACTCAACGTCTATCCGCCGATATCGTAAAAATATTCGATATCAAAATAATGAAGAAATTCGTGATGTATTTAAAAGCAAACAAATATCAACATTAACTGTTCATTGGAATGGTAAAATTTTGCCATCATTATTGGGCAGAGAAAAAGTCGACCGTTTACTAGTAGTAATCTCATTTAATGGAAATGATCAGATACTTGGAATTCCGGCAATTTCTACCGCCAAGGGAAAGGCCACAGCTATTTTCGATTTGCTGAAAAATTGGATGTAGAAGAAAAGGTTCAGGCTCTATGCTGTAATACAGCATCCAATTTAAGACGTAAGCAGGAAGCATGCTTTCATTTGGAGCAAATATTGGAAAAATAACTTTTGTTTTTTCTTTGCCGTTATCATATCTTTGAAATTCATTTGAGGAGCGTTTTTGACGACAAAATTAAAAAATCTTCTAGCCCCAGTGTATAAATATTTAACAAATTTAGAGAAGAGTGGACAGAAATAAAAAGTCTTCTAAATTTGGAATGGAAGATGTGCACGTAAAAAATATAATAGACGATATGAAAGAAATAGTTAAGTTTACTTTCAATACCCTAAAAGAAAGGCAACCCCGGGACGATTACAAAGAACTTATCCAGCTGGTTTTAGTTTTCTTTGGATAGTCGGTTCCAAAGCTTACTTTCCGAATGTCAAATGACTTTCACCATACTCGTTGGATGTCTAAGGCCATTTATACATTAAAAATATTTTTAGTTAGAGAACACTTCACTCTAAGTGATTCTGAAAAGTATAACGTTAGAGACATACGTATTTTTATAGTGAAAATATAAAAGCGCCAAATGCTGCTGAAGACCCTAATCAAGATTTAAAATTATTAAAAAATTTATATGGTTATGGTCTGGTGGATGAAAATATAAGTCAAAAATTATTACAGAAATTTTGTACCCATTTGTGGTACTTATCACCAGAAGCTGTAGGTTTGGCCTTTTTCGATTACAAATATCTAATAAATCAAGAAAATTTATGGTGGCTGCTTTACAAAAGCAAAACTGACATCAAAAAGTTTAACATTAACTCTCCTAACATAAGCCAGCTCATTTGTAAAAATTTTGAGGATTTTGTTACAGAAACGACTTTAAATTTCTTCAAAAGATTTTCTATTTCAACGGATTTTTTAAAGAAAGATCCAGAAGAATGGCATACCGACAGTGGTAACAATGCAGGCTTGGATATTGTAAGTAACCTAAAAGTTGTTAATGACACTGCAGAACGGGCGGTAAAGCTGATGCAGGAATTTAATCAAGTGCTGTCACGTGACGGGGAAGAAAAGCAAATAATAATGCGAACAGTTGCAGATTATAGAAAACAATACCCTCATTCGACCAAATCTATCCCAAACAATTAATACGGTAAATTTACGAACAAATAAGTATGTATAAAGCAAAAATCTAATTAATCGTAAGCATATGTTATAAGTATTTTCTCCAAACTTATTTTTGAAAACGTATCAGAAAAATATTATTTTTCCGTATTTTATACGTATCTATATTAGGGCGGGTCGATTTAAAAGGAAATACGATTTTCCTAGGAATAAAAATTAAAACCTTTGCCCAAGAAGCCATACCTTTATAATGAATTCTGTTGATGTTCCTTACTTTGAACCAAAGGAAAAATTTTGAAAAATCCCACTTTGACCCAAATGAGTCTAAATATATGACCGACCCACTAACTTTGGAGGGCCGACACACCCATGCTAGTGGCACACCCCTTGGAACTTCCCTGGGGTAGGGTTCACATACAAAAATTTCAAAAAATCACTATTTTTGGCACTTTACATGAAACAATCAATGAAATGGCTATGATTGTTTTGTTTTGGAGTTTATTTTTTTTAATACAACTTAATAATAGAAAATAAACTAATAAATTATTGTTTGAAATCTTTTTTTCTCTCAATTCTGGGCAATTTCGCACGGCTCTCTGATGTTGTCGTCATAACAGCATCTACATTTTCTGGTATAACTTATTTGGAAACGCTAGCTAGCAATTGAACATGTCGTTCCGTTCCTAGTATATGTGACAGAATCTTTAAATCATTAAACGGTGGATCATTTTGATTAAAATATTCTTTAAATGTATCGTACGGAATGCTTCGCGTGAATAATGTTTCAAATACGTTATTTATATCATTCTAATTTATCATTTCCGTGTAATTTGTGCTCTAAGTTCTTTATAGCACAGTCTTGTTTTTTTTTGCTATCATCAAACAACATTGATAGTAAGATATTTTCTGAATTCACATAATATGAATTATCTTTAATTACTAGATTGACAATACTGCGTAAAGGAGGTTGTAGAAACCGTTACCAACTGCTGAACTTGAAAAATAATATACTACCGTACACGACAGAGCTGTAATACTTGATATTGAAGTACATTGGCACATAACAATTAATTTTAAATTCAATCAGAATCCGTAAATTTCGGATGGATTTTCCGTTTTCACATATAATCGTAATAATCTAGCGGCCTTGGTGAGCCAGCGGGAATGTACAATTTTCCCTGGTTTGATGCTACCCAGATCCACCGAAATTACGACACTAGAAATTGGATGGACAATGTCGTATAAAAACTTCGAATCGGTGGAAAATTCAATTTTTTCTGGAGTATGGGGCATATTCTTCTCTAAGCCGTCCACCACCTGAAAATAGTAGAATAAAGTAGTCAAATAATTATAAACGGTTGACAATTATTATGGATGGATTTTCCGTTTTCACATATAATCGTAATAATCTAGCGGCCTTGGTGAGCCAGCGGGAATGTACAATTTTCCCTGGTTTGATGCTACCCAGATCCACCGAAATTACGACACTAGAAATTGGATGGACAATGTCGTATAAAAACTTCGAATCGGTGGAAAATTCAATTTTTTCTGGAGTATGGGGCATATTCTTCTCTAAGCCGTCCACCACCTGAAAATAGTAGAATAAAGTAGTCAAATAATTATAAACGGTTGACAATTATTATAAATGAGTGATAACAATTACTTATCGGAAGAATTTCATAAGTTTCGATTTGATTGCTCAGATTTCCGATTGCCGATCTTGGTCCAGTGCTGGTTGATTTATCCAAAGCTTCAAACAAAATGCCGAAGTTCGTTGAAGTGTAGAAGGCTAACGAACCAATGTAATGGTCTTTTTAACACCAATTCAAATCGTCGTATAATTCCACCGTGTGTCCCAGTGTTTGTTTTATCGTTGAAAAAATAAATTAATTTGGTTGTTTTGTATTCAGCCGTTTCATGTTTCAGTCTTTCGTAACCAATCAATTGAGAACTTGGTTCTCTCAAAATAACAAGATGAGATTCTTTTATCGAAGAAATTCGAAATCTTGGAAAAGAGTGGTTCCCAATGCTGATGCTACTCTATCAGGCACACCAAATCTGTCACATATCAAGGCAAAGTTAAAACATTCATATCTTTCTGTGTATTGTGAAACATTGCTTCTATCCATATCTTCAACAACCGATGGCGGTACGTATGTTGAATCATCGGCATGCATTGTTGGCATTAATGACATAACCGTTGCTCCTTGCTCTTCATTTTCCATTACAAATGCATCGACTCTTAGTCTTATCTGATTCTGTTGATCGTACATAAACTCTTTGAGGCATTCTAAAACCAAAGAAGTTTCTTATTTTGATCCATAGAATACGATTTTCCTTGTCACTTGGGCGATTTTTTTGCGTCCGTACTAGTGTATATTTAAAACAAGTGTTAATAACAAAGATTGGATTCAATTATAAATAAAAACCTTTTATATGTGTATATTAAATTGAACCTTTTAATTTTTTGTAAAAATTTTCAAACTTGGGAGATTAATGGTATTTTTGCAGAATTATTTAGAAAATAATTGTAGTGTGACAAGTTTTTAGGAACTTTGTTTTAAAACCCATTGATTAACTGTACTCCACTTAAAAATAGACAAACTTATTTGGAAGGTTTTGCACATAAATAACATTTGTATTGGTTTTGTTGATATTGGGCAGACACCAATAATTTAAGGGCGAATGAACCACGCCTTCACGTTATGCGATTCGAACAATTTTCTCCGAAGCTTATTTTTGCGATGTGAAGAACATTTTTAGAGGGAGTTACAACCGCAGGTAAGGCGCAACCTTGACTCACTCAACAGCATCAACATTATAAGATATTCATGATATTCATGTAGGATTTAACAAATAAATTGGTAGTGCTGGCCTGATTTGGTACTTTTTAAAATTTATGCTACAATTTTTGGAAATACTTTATCATCTTTGTATTTGATTTTTTTCATCTCTTTTTGTCGTATATAACTAAAAAAACACCACATACATAATTAAAATAGTTAGTGATGATGAGAATAAAACCAAATTAAATTTTGATCTATCGTCAATCAAATTACAAAGATCAACCATGAAACGTACAATGGTAAAATAAAAGGCCAAGGTGGACAAAGAGGGTTCAACTACGTATTATACCATAATTGAATGTCGCCTACAAATATCAGTCATATTTCAAATAGGTGATGAAGGATAAAGCGATGAAGCATAAAGCGAATTGGAGGAAATTTTCATTTCGGCTAGAGGTTTTATGATCGATCCATTAAATAAAAAGCGTCGCACCAGAGATATAGATCAAAGTTTTTTGCACAATCGTCTTCCAAAATTATAGCTACCTAAATTCGGTGGGAAATATACCGAATATTCTCAATTTATTACTACGTTTAAAATGTTAGTTCATGATTCAATCATTTTATGAATTGCCTTAATGGCCAAGCATTATCTGTAGTAGAACCATTACAAGTCGTAAAAGAAAACTATCAAAGGGTTCTTGATTGCTTGACGGACCGCAATGATAAAAAAATTTGGGTTTTTATTGATAATGTCAACTCCTTATTCGCTATTCCAACTGTAAATAAGCCAAAGTCTATAGCTTTACGATCTATATTAGATAACGTTGTAAAACTTCGCAGTTCCCTGTTATCTTTAGGCTCTGAACGTGACGTCATGAACGTCATAATAAATCACATTGTTCATTCGAAAATATATACTGAATCTAAAGCTGTTTTTTACGAGAAGCAGGATTTCAACAAATTGCCATCATGGGATGATTGTTACTCGATTCTTAGTCGTCACTACAAATTCCTGGAAAGCTGAACAACAGAGGCCTAATCGTTCCATAATCGTGAAAAGAGTTTTAAGCCTAAGTTCATTAGTTATATCTAACATCCTGTGAGAATTTTGATTATTTCATCGGAAACTGCGCTTCATATCTCACACTACCTGTACCTCGTCACTTCGAATTTGTCAAAGGATGTAATCTTTGTATCAACTGTCTTTGGAAGGGTCATATGATATCCAAAGGCCCATCAAAATTAAGATGCAGAATTTGTCGCGTCTCTCATTACTCATCTCTGCACAATCCAAGTTCACCTTTAAACACTGACTCACAGCAGTATCCAACTTCTTCGTTTCAACAACAGCACTTTTCTAGTTTGTCATTTCAACGTAATTTACCTTCAAGCTCGCCATCATTGAACCAACCTTCGTTTTTATCGCCTTCTCAATTAAATTATAGTCAACAATCATCGTCAAAACCATTTACTAGTGCGGCAAATGTTCATTTTACACAGAATTCAAACTTTACTACTCGCAGTTATCGAAAGGTATTACTTCCTACAGCCGTAGTTTTAATAAAAGTCAAAAGAATATTACAACCTTATAAAGCGCTTTTAGATTCGTTCTCAGAAATCAATTTAATTACCAAAGAAGCAGCCAATCGTCTTCGCCTCCAACAATCAAAATCTTTTCAAGAAATATACGGCGTTGTCGAAATTCGTTCTCAACTAAAATACAAGGTTACTGCTAGTCAAGTCCTGCTTATAGAATTTTCAATTCACAACAGCATTTTCGATTATAAAGGCAATTTCTCCGCTACAACCTTTGAGATCTACAGTGCATTAATTTGCTACTTAGTTTTGAAATATTCTTCGACTTATTGCTTGATGGTAAAATTCAATTGGGTGATGGTTTGCCTCCTTTAATAAATACAACTCTTGGATGGGTAATAGAGGGCAAAACTGAATTTTTCTTTGCAAATAAATCAGTCATATCTGAAGAAGAAAACCAATGTGAACATCATTTTCTTTAAGCCACCGTTTTTGAACAGAATGAAAGAGTCAAGATTCACTTATCATTTAAAGGGCCGTTTAAACAACTTGGTAATTCATTTGATATGGCTCGGCGTCGCTTTATTAATCTTGAACTACGTTTCAAAAAAGACGAGTTATTAGGAAAAATGTACACGGACTTCATGAAGGAATATAATGATTTGGGACACATGTCATTATTAAGTTACGATAATTTGAATGAACCACATTATGTTATTCTGTATCATTCAGTATTGCGCCTTCAAAGTGTATCAAATAAAATAAGAGTAGTATTTGATGCATCAGCTTGTACATCAACAAATACTTCTCTGAACGAACTACTAATGGTCAGCCCAAGTATTCAGAACGACTTAATTTTAACAGTTCTTTATTTTAGATTTCACAAATTTGTACTGTCAGCTGATATTTGTCAAATGTATAGGCAGGTATACCAAGATGATCGAAATTTTCAACTCATTCTGTGGAGAGATACTTCAAGTAGTCCTCTAATCTATACCAACTTAATACTATTACTTATGGTACATCAGCTGTACCATTCCTTACCATCCAAAGTCTTTCATTAATAGGGGTATTTCCTATTGGCTCTCACGTTCTTAAAAATGATCTTTATGTGGATGTTTTGTTTTCGATTCAAATTTTCAAGTTGCCAAATTTTATAATGTTTTTGGATTTTTAAACCCAACAATAACTTAGTGCAAAATAGTAATTCAAGAGGTGTGGAAGGTTGTGGATAGATAGGGATGCACTATTAAATGAACAATTATGTACACACTGGTTTCAGATTGAAGATAAGTTACATCACATCAATAAAATAGAAATTCCCAGATTCGTAGAAATTGCTCCTAAATTTTGATATACATGGCTTTTCGGATGCATATCAATTGGCATATTTTCTTGTGAAGTACTTATCGCAAAATCTAGAGTTGCACCTAAGGTCCAAGAATCACTACCAAGATTAGAGTTATGTGCTGCTCTACTATTAAGCTGCTTTGAAGAAAAATTAAAGATAAATTTTAAGGGCCCAAACATAATATGCTTTTGCTTACTTAACATGTTGACTGTCATATGTACCGCCGGCGTGTCACATTTTTTTAATGTTATTTTGTTTGTTGATCATATATTTCTTGGTTTGTTGATAATAGATAAAATTTCCCTGTAGTAGCGTCTTTGTAAAGATACATTATTTTTACTGAATACAATTGTTTAAGTGTTTGTTCAAACAAGTCGAATTTTCGCATTGTTTTTTGGTTGTTTTAGTTTTTATATGGTGGCAGGCAACGTGCTAGCTTCTGTCAAAAACTCAACGAAAAGTCTATCAAATGCTTAATCAACTTTTTGGTGACAACTTCAAAAAGTAATTTATTTTGAATAGTTGTGTTAGTGAGAACATGAAAACTGATATCTCAGTTGAGTTTAATGTGTAATTAACATTATTAGTACCTGGATGTTTTTGTTTTTTATTAAAAATTTAAAAACTTTAATATTTCTTGTAAAAATATAAGTATTATCAGAAAAATACCACAGTTAAAAAAAAAAATTTTAAATCTGCATACTCCCGCAACGCATGTTCAATCGTCGCTGTTTCAGCGACGAATAAAAGCAAGAGCATCCATTGCACAATGTGTTTCTTTTGTTATTGTTTTGCATATAACACACAAACAGCCGATTACGTACGTACAATGCGATCAAGTTCAAACAAAACGTAAGCAAATGAAACTGAACGAAACTTGACGAAAAGTTGGTTAAGTACACTACAGTTACACACATTTGATTGTGTGATTCATACAGTCGTTAAAGCTAGCCTACGCATATTGTAGTTTGGCCTAATGATTTCGATTGTTTATTATAAAATTTTAGCAGTTATTGCAAGAATTGTCTTTTTTAACATGATAAATAGACTAAAGCATAACAAAATATAAATAAGTGTATGTGTGAATGTTTTAATATATATTATGTCGTAGAAGTTCTTGAAGAAATTGTCTTTTATAACATTATAAATATTTGTAGCAAACAAGAAAAAATAGAGCACGAGCTTTTTGCTTAGTATGTTTGTTTTGTTTTTGTGTGGATAAGCACACATGAATCAGCACCATTTTGCATATGCCCTTCACAAATATTAGTTTTTAATGAAAAATCAAACAAGTAGCATTTTAAGTTATTTTAAAAATAGGGTTTAAAAAAAATCCTTAAAAATATTATTTTTTTGAACCAGGTATGTTTTTTTCCATTTCAATAAGTCTAAAATAGAATCGGGTGCAGCTCGTTGACTAAGAGAAGTCCCCGTGTTTCTTCCTGAATGTTATGGGAATTAATATAAAATATATACATATGCTTTTTTCAATAGAAAAGCCAATAAAAAATTACATTTCACATATTTTTTGAATTGGTTTTTCAAAAAAATCATTAAGAAAATGTAACTACATTTTAAGCAGGTTTTTTTTTTTTTTTTTTTTTTTTTTGAAAAAGCAACTAAAAATTCGGGCTTCAGGTGTTTTGCAAATACTTTCTCAAAAATGGCATTTAAAAAATGTAACATTTTGAGCCAGGTATGCATTTTTCAATGGAATTTTAGAAATCATTAGTATAAAAATGTGTGCTCTAGTGTGTAATCAGAGCTCAACAAACAAAAAATGCTTCTCCAATTTCGGGATATCTTTGAAAGGCCTTTTGGAAATTAATGGACAAAAAGTGTTTTGTATTAATGATTTTCCACGTTTGTTGAAGTCTTTGCTAAAAGGATGGATGAAGTGCGACCTGAAAACAGAAGATGGAAATACCAGTTTTCAAGTAGTTAAAAAATGTACGAGATGGAGATAAATGCAAAACTAAAATGTGCCCATGGCAACATATTTTTCCCAATCCCTTTGAAGAAATTCGCGTCAAATCTGCAATACAAGTTTTTAGTAGAACAGCTGCCGCTGTCATTAGGACCATGGTCGAAACATCAAAATTTAAACAGCAAAATTTATATAAGTAGTTACTAAAATTTTTGATTGCTCTAATAGCGGTTCACTGTATATGGATAATTGTTACCGATCTGCAGTTTAAGCCAACAATGGGAGTCATAGATTTATACAAATATTCCTTAAATACTTGAACAGAGTGTAGTTTGTTGATGAAAAGTAACGTACTTTCTTTTTAAATGGGATGAAGCTCATCCTAATCTTATTTCTTTTATTTTTAAAAGAATCTTTAATGAAAGGAAGTGATGTCTACTTCATTACGACAAATGCTCTTGCACAAAAAAGAAGGTAATAATAACAGCCAAACTTAATAACATTTTGGCAAAACTTAGTCGAGTTCGTCCAGTAACTGTAAGTCGAGCCAAGCTGAGACAATGAAAATTGTAGGAATGGAAATTGATACTGAATTTGAAGAAACAAAAACGTCTACTGAACATAACGAATTAAATCCAGCCGAAGCATACGATGTTGTTCGATAAATATATTCATGCAGCTTATTTTTTGGAAGACGTCTCTTCTTAACGTGCCCCAATAAGATAATTTGTTGGATACGTAGTTGTTAAAGTTATTTCGAAATTACAAAGTGAAAAGTATTGTAAAGAATTCAAAAAAATTGATGAAGTACTTACAGGATGAGCCACAAACAGTTGGTATAAATAAAATCTTTTATTATTGAGTCGTGTAAACGTTCGACTCCAGTATGGTTTGATGATAATTGTATTCGCTACAGGATAGAGATATTAGGCTTTCTTTTAATAGTACTTTTTAGAAAACATTGCGTTTGGTCTGTGGAAAAAGGCAGTTATAAACAAAGGAAAGTAAGAATTCTTTTAAATAAATAACTCTATAATTTATTTTTATTAATAATTTTAATTTTATTTATTCAACTTAACTAAAATTTTATTTTTGTAATTTATTAAGTGTACATGCACTAAAACAAAATTTTAAATTTAAATTTGTATAAAAAAATGACAATGAATGAATTTAAATTTGTATAAAAAAATTACATGTATACTTGATAAAAGTACAAAAAAAAAATTAACATAGGTATACATGGTATTATATCAACTTGTGCCTCTTTAACTAGAAACATGTTTTGATTAACTCGACATTTTTTTCATTAATAGCGTCACAACTCGAAATAATACTATTCATGTAAAAGAAAACTACTCAATTACGCATAATCTCATTGTCACAACTAAAAATAGTACTCTTTAGTTGATAATGTACAAGCGTCACAAGTAACATAAAAACAGGCATAACAATATTTTCTCGTCTAAGGGAGATAGATAGATTAATATATTTTCGTTTGCACATCAACAAAATAAATATGCTTTTCCCTACATTAATCTGTACAGTCATATTGTTTCACTGTATTCTCTATTCATACAAATTTATGAATTTGTTTAAAATAAATATGAAGAACAGGAGGGCGCAAGCAAAACAAGAAACACACCAGCGATGCTCATCCATATTGTTCAGATTAGGAAGTTTTTGGGCTTTTTTATTCTATTCGTGAATATTACAACCATAAACAGGAACATAAAAATGCAAGATGTCCTTGAAAATAATTGTGTTTTAATTTTTAAAGAATGAAAAAAAAAAATTGCTATGCCCTTAATAGAAATACTCGTATATGTATGTATAAACGCGGGTATTAAAACTTTACGTCGAATAATTTTGGAGCAAAGTTGTTTTGAGCGATGAAAGTAGGAGTATTAAAGTGTGACGAAAACAAAAAGTTAAAAAAACTAGAAATTCCGACATCAAAGCTTGACTTGACGGCTTCATTCTACTTATCAGTCACTTGACATAAGTCCCACAGACAATTTATTTGATAAATTGGATAACCTAGTACAAAAAAGTGCAATTAAAAACGAACAAGGCTGTAAGACTGTTCTTCCTAAAGGATATCACAATAATGCAAGTGAAACTGCGATAAAATTGTTTTTATTTAAGTTAAATTATTAAGTATGGCTCTATAAAATATAAATTAACAATAAAACAATTTTGAACATTATTTGAGGATAATTAGTTACCTAATACTGCAGCTTGTATACTTTTCTGTCTGCAGAAAATTGAATTTATTATTTTTCTTTAAGCTTAAAGGATATTGTTTAAGACTGAAGTTTTTATTTCAGTTTTAAATTCAAATTTTTCTTTATTTAATTTTTTTTAAGTTTATTAACAAATGAATTAACTTATTTATTAATTAACTTATTTTTTAACTATTTTAACAAGAGAAAAAATTAAGGTTTTAAGTTATTTAAATATATATTTAAGTTGTTTAAGTTATTTAAAAAGCGCAGCAAAGGCAGTTATTATTTTGAAATATTTATGTTAAATAGCAGCAAAGGCAGTTGTTTTACGATCAACGATCGCTTTAATATTAATAATGTATGTCTTAATTTTAAACAAAAATAGACAAGAATTTTGTCTATTACAACAACATACAGAAAAAGGTTTAAGTATAACAAGTCTATTTATAAAAAACTGCTTAGCAAGAATATATTGTAATGTATTACAATGTAATGCAATGTAAGTAAGCAGGTAGATGAAATCACAATTTCGGAGTACAACATACATTTGTTTGTACTTATTTTTTAAAAGATATAAGAAGGTCATTAAAAATGGAAAAGTTAATAATAAATACAGTGGTACATTAGGAATTTTTAGTGTATAAAAATTAATAATTTAATTATTTTAATAATATATTTAATAATTATATGAAATATTATATTTATCATCCAACATTCTCCCCCACTAAGCACGATAGTGATTAATTTAAGTATCATTTTCACAAAGAGGATCGGTATTAGGCAAAAATGCTATTTTTGAGATAGGCCGTTTAAAAATCTTTCCGTTTGATAACAGCGTCACTACTGGAATGAGTCCATCGTTACCTGAATGCACTGATTGCACGCGCGCAAGTGGCCATTGCCCAGGTGAGCAGCGTTCATCAAGTATAATTACTAAGTCACCAACTTTAGCATTTCTAGTGATTTTTAACCATTTTGGTCTGGCTTGCAAACGACAAAGCCATTCTTTAGACCTGCCAAAAATGTTGTTTTAACTTCTCAACTACTTTCCATCTAGATAAACGATCGATATTAGAATGAAGAAAGTCTTCTTCCGGTACACAGACAGATGGCTCGCCAATCAAAAAATGCGCTGGAGTAAGAGCATTGACATCTGAAGGATCGTTGTTCAGAGGGCACAATGGTCTAGAATTTAGACAGCTCTCAATTTGGGTAAGAAGTGTTGTAAGCTCTTCAAATGTAAGAATGCGATTATGCATTATTCTTCGCAAATGAAGCTTCGTTGAATAGACTCCCGCCTCCCATAGACCGCCAAAATTAGGTGATGCTGGTGGTATGAAGTGCCACATAACGCCATCAGAAGCTACTACCTCAGCGAGGACATTAGGTAGAGTAGCTTTGTTATAACGAATTTCCAGTTCCTTTTGTGCACCAACGAAATTTGTGCCACAGTCCGAATACATGTCTGTACAGCTACCACGTCTAGATACAAAACGACGAAATGCAGCTAAAAAGGAGTCTGTAGATAAACTTGTTACCGCTTCTAAGTGTAAGGCTTTGGTTACCATGCAAATAAACAAACATATGTAACCTTTAGTTATTATGGTGTTTCGCGCTGTTGATTGTTTTATCATAATTGTTCCAGCGTAATCCACACCGCTATGTTTGAAAGGTCGAGCTGGTTTAAGACGAACACTAGGCAGGTTACCCATCACTTGTTGTGCAACATTTGCATTGTATTTGAAACAAACGGTACACTGCCGTAAAACCTTTTTAGCAAGATTTCTTGCTGACAAAATCCAATACTCTCTGGAAACCAATGCATGCATCTGAATTAAGCCACCATGCAAAGTTCTCTTATGTGCATCTAAAGAGTAAAATCGGATGTTTAAAAGAATAGTTTTGATTTGAGTTATGAATTCTGCTGCCAACTCCAATAATTTCTAACGGATCGAGAAAAGGTAATAATTTAGCAATTGGACTATTGGTACTAAGGTGACCATATTTTTTAAGTTCAAGTATTTCATTAGGAAAATCGACATTTTGAGATATTTTTATAATTTTCAAACGGGCGTAGTTAAGCTCTTTACTAGTCAGAAAACCTGATGATATCTTATTTACAAGTTTAACTAATAATGTTGCTCCACAAAGTTCCAGTCGAGGTATAGTAAGTCGTTTTAGTGGGGCTACTTTAGTTTTTGCTTGTAGTAAGCGAATCTCCACACATGAATTATTTATAATTATCTTCGAATAAACAGCAGCAGCAAAAGCAAGTTTGGAAGAATCACAAAATCCATGAATTTCAATTGTTGTATTTTCACATTGCCCTATCCACCTCGATTTTTATTTTTTCATTTATTTCATTTATTTATTGTTTAAATTTTCTGGCAAGAAATCATTCCAGTCAATACCTAATAACCAAAGGTTTTGGAATTCTATTTTCGCTAAAATCGTTGTAGGCGAAAGTCAACCAGGGGGATCGTAAAGTTTTGCTGCATCCGATAATAAACTTCGTTTGGTGACTTTCTCATTAGTATATTCAAACTTAATTTTAAATGAAAAATAATCATATTTGGTGTTCCATTCAAGGCCTAGTGCTTTTACAAATTTGTCATTATCAATTTCAAAAATATTAGAAACTTCTCGAAGTTCTGGGGGGATATGTTCCATGAGATCCTTGGAGTTCGATGCCCATTTGCGTAAGTTAAATTTACCTTTGTTCAACACGCTACACAGTTCCGAATGTAGTTTTAATGCTTGCGAAAAATCATCAGCTCCAGAAATAACGTCGTCGACATAGGTATCTGTATTGAGCACCTTACAGGCTAAGGGAAACTGTTCCTGTTCATCTAAGGCTAGCTGTTGTAGTACTCTAATTCACAAAAATGAAGCTGGTTTAGTACCATAGGTTACGGTAGAGAGATTGTATATATAGATATTGTTCGAGTCAGAATCTCGCCATAGAATCTGCTGATATTTTTGGTGTTCACTAGCTACGTTAATTTGCCGAAACATTTTCTCTATATCGGCAGTAAAAGCAATACGGAAACGTCTCCATCGTGATTTTATTGTTGGAAGATCATTTTGCACAGCAGGACCTGCAGACAACTCATCATTCAAAGAGGATTGCAAATTTCCTTTAGAGCTTCCGTCGAAAACTACCCGTAATTTTGTAGTTGAGCTACTCTCTCTTAATACACCGTGATGTGTAAAAAAATAACCATTCTTTATTAAATTTTGACGATATATACCTTGTCTAACCATATGAACAAGATCCCCATACTCCTTTATAAAATCTCTATAGAGCTTACCAAACGTGGGGTTTTTCTTACATTTTGCCTCAACATTCTTTAAACGTAAAAGTGCATTATAGTCCGTATGACTAATTAAGGGTAAATCGTTACCTTTTAATGCAGCTTTAAATGGCAAATGTACCGTATAACGACCACTGTTATCACGACTTGCTTGCAAAGTTCTTCTTCTTCAGTTAATTGACGCCTTTCTAGAACTTCTTTCTGCTCCCAAAATGCGCGTAGTTGCTTATCTAAAGTACAGACATTTACATTTATATTGTTCTTAGAAAAGGATAATGGTGTAGTGGGTCCAGAAACAACCCAACCAAAATGTGTAAGGTGAAGGAAAAGACAGTTATTAAATTTTTGTTGCTGAGGTAAAATAATATTACCGTAAACATCTCCTCCTAAGATTAAGTCAATTTCACCGCGTTGAGTGAAATTTGGATCAGCTAGCTTATATTCCTTTAAGTTTGATAAAACATGTGCAGCTATTGGCTGAGGTTGATACGCTGTTATTTTAGGCAAAACAAAAGTCTGACATTTCAATTCAAAATTATTTTCCGTATTTAAAGACAAAGTAAGTTGAACTAGCTTTGTTGCGGTATAATCCTTTCCACAAACACC
This sequence comes from Wohlfahrtia magnifica, assembly GCA_023159175.1. Lineage (NCBI taxonomy): Eukaryota > Metazoa > Arthropoda > Insecta > Diptera > Sarcophagidae > Wohlfahrtia > Wohlfahrtia magnifica. The sequence continues at coordinate 57,021 of JAKWBJ010000098.1, read as the reverse complement.
GCTTATTTGAGCATGAGTTTTAATTGTTGGAAGTTTAAGAATTTCAGCTGCATTCTGAGTAATAAATGAAGCCTGAGCACACTGATCAAGGATTGCTCTTAGATTAAAAAAACCGAAAGGAGTTTTAACTATAACGCGTACAGTTGCAAGAAGTATTTGAGGCTTTTCTTTCAAACTATTGCAGTTACAAACTATGTTTCCAACAATATTACCAGATGTAGTGTTAACGACATTAGTATCAGTACCTTTCATATTTGCATATTCGTTATGCACAGTGGTATGGTGCTTTTGTTGGCAAATTTGACAAGAAGATTTCAAATTACATTTGTTGCTAAAATGTCCTGGATTTAAGCAGTTTCTACATATTCTTTTTTCGTTTAAAAAGTTTCGTTTGAATAAAAGGTGACGCTTGTCACAACAAGGGCAATTAGTATCATTATTAGTTGTAGATACGTGAACATTACGTCTAGAAATATTTTTGTTTTTCATTTGATATGAATTTCTAGAATTTTTATTATTATTGCTCTGAAACGATTGTTGAGGTTCGTTAATAGTTTCTAATGTTCTAAAAGAAGTTTCTAAAAACTCAAACAGCTTTGCGATCGATAGTACTTCAGTAGATGCTTTTAAAGATTGTTCCCATTCCTTACGGGTTTGATGGTCAAGCTTATTGACCGACATGTAAATTAAAATAGCATCCCAACCATCAGAGTTAATTCCTAAAGTACGTAATAATGCTAGACAATTCCTTGTAGTGTCCAATAAAGTTTGAATACTTTCTGCTGAGCCGTTTGAAGATGGTATTGAAAATAGTTTTTTCATTAAGGTGTCGACAATTTTTTGCGTGTTATGATAACGGCTATTTAAGGCATTCCAAGCCAATGTATAACTGACATCTGAAGCTGGATATTCATTTATTATATCTAGTGGAGTACCTGAGCGAGAACTTTTCAAGAAGTAATACTTTTGGACGTTACTTAAAGCCTGATTATTATGAACCAAAGATACAAACATATCCTTATACGAAATCCAAGAGAGATAATCTCCGGAGAATACTGGTAAATCTATTTTGGGCAAACGAGCTTCAGCTACCACAGTTTCATTTCTACTATGTGGTGTATTAGTAAATGTACTTGAGTGAAAAACAGGCGTTTGAACATTACTAGTTTCATTAATTACATCAATTAATTGAGCTTTTATTAATAAAAATTTATCTTGAAAATTGTAATATACATCTTCCGAAAAGTAAGGAATGTCACTCATATTGATTGAGTTTTCACGAACAATTTCTAATAACTGAGTGTGCATTTAAACATAGCAGAAAACTCTTCGAATTCTTCCAAGACACCTTTGGCATAGCCACGAGTAGCATCACTTTTCGACCGAAATTTTTGTGCAATTTTTCTCAAATTTTCAAATAATAACCGTTGGTCTTCAATTATGTTCGATAAATTTTCCATATTTTATCACTTATTTAACACAAATTAAAAAAAAATAATAATATCTTTAAAAATATTCTATTACTACATACGGTTGAATCACAATATACAAGGCAGTAATAAAGCAGGTTATATTATAGTAAAGCTTATCAAACCCAAGTAGAGAATCCGTAATCGTATCCAAATATATTCCAATTCCAGTTCCAAGCCAGATATACCCAAGGATGAAGTTAACTAAAGTTGAGTAGACCAGTACAGGAAAGAGTTCAGTAGATCAATGTAGGCAAAATTCCGATGTAGACGTTTAGCAAACGTCCCGGGTTTCGGCACCAATGTTTAAGATTGAGGTTTTTATTTCAGTTTTAAATTAAAATTTTTTTTATTTAATTTTTTTTAAGTTTATTAACAAATGAATTAACTTATTTATTAATTAACTTATTTTTTAACTATTTTAACAAGAGAAAATATTAAGGTTTTAAGTTATTTAAATATATATTTAAGTTGTTTAAGTTATTTAAAAAGCGCAGCAAAGGAAGTTATTATTTTGAAATATTTATGTTAAATAGCAACAAAGGCAGTTGTTTTACGATCAACGATCGCTTTAATATTAATAATGTATGTCTTAATTTTAAACAAAAATAGACAAGAATTTTGTCTATTACAACAACATACAAAAAAAGGTTTAAGTATAACAAGTCTATTTATAAAAAACTGCTTAGCAAGAATATATTGTAATGTATTACAATGTAATGCAATGTAAGTAAGCAGGTAGACGAAATCACAATTTCGGAGTACAACATACATTTGTTTGTACTTATTTTTTAAAAGATATAAGAAGGTCATTAAAAGTGGAAGAGTTATTAATAAGTACAGTGGTACATTAGGAATTTTTTTTAGTGTATAAAAATTAATAATGTAATTATTTTAATAATATATTTAATAATTATATGAAATATTATATTTATTTTCCAACAGATATGTTATCCTAAAGCTCATATACTTTTATTTTATTTTTCCCGCAGACTTACATCGTTTTGAAACTCCAAACCTTATAATTCTATGTAAAATCCAATTCTATGTAAATTCGAGGGGATATGTATACTTTCCTGTACGACTGTATATTCAAATTTATATGAATTCGTTACATACATATATATTTATTTTGCCTCCTATAAGTAATTCCGTTAAAATAATTTTTCAAAACTATCGCTGTTTAAAAATAAACTTACAAACAAACTTAAAATATAAACTTGTGGATCCATGCTTTCCTCTCTCAATTTGTTCGAATCGTGGCTGGAAAAATGGACTCCAAGTAAATAATTAATTACAAAATATAGAAAAAGGATTTCTAATAAGTAATAAACATTATCAATAGTTTTTTTAAAAGTAACTTCTTTCTTTTTGATAATATGATTAATATTAGAATGTATCTGTGAATTGTTTTTAAGTTTTAACATGGATTTATAATTTCAGTTTGTATAATTACTTTTATTTTAGTTTAATGTATTTAACTAACTGTTAAAATTCGTTTTTGTTTTCTTTTTTTTCATGAAAATGAATTTTATTTTTTTTTACAAAAAACTTGACCCTATTTTACTTTAAAATACCCTTTTTTACCCTTTTTTCTCAAATACCCTTTTTATGATACTTTATCGAAATTTTCAACGACAACACTGTTCATATTGTTCAGATTACTACGTTTTTTTATTCTTTTTTTGAATATTACAACCAGGGTTGCTAAAAGAAAAATCCTATTAAAATTTTTCCTGAAATGTGCCACAATCAGCTGTATCGCTAACCTTTATTACATACTCTTTCAATTTAAATATCAAGAAGTATTTATTGATATTGCTTTTATAATTCCCAAAAAATTGTTGTTGTTTCATTTTTCTATAAAAAACTTGCTATGCTAAAAAATCTTGTATAAAAAAATGCATACTCTTTGTTTACATTATTCCTAACGGCAATTATTTACAACAACGCACCCCTGTTTTAATACAATGCTGTGCAAAATTTAAAAAATTTGTAACGGCTTAAAAGTAGTATTAAGTTAATTTAAATTCCAAATATAAAAATGTAAATTAATTAAATTAAATTTAAAATACATTGGAGATTACCAAATGCATTAAGAATCATATAATATTCGTTGCACGTTGTTAATAATTTTAATCAAACAGCCACTCTACATATTAAAAAGCAAATTTCTTCCAGTGCTTTTGAGAAAAAAAAAAAACAGACGGAGAGGACTAAAACTAAGAGCATAAGAATACGTGTGAGTTGGGCGTAAACAATTGCTCCATGAAATAAATATCATTGTTTTAATATTATAACCATCATAGAACAATTTTTCATATATGAGATTCACACTCTATGTATTGTATATTCTTTGGTAGTACTTAATCGAAAAAGTACACAAAGTTTATTATATCATTACTAAGACGAAAATGTCAAATAAAATAACATGGTGTTGCCAACAAAACAATTAAAACGTTTAATAGTAATTAAGTTTTCTTAAATATTTATGAATAATGTTTCTTTTATTTTGGGTAAAATCATATATAAAGGGTCCGCCATCTAACTTTTTTTTCAACTAGTGCTTATTTCGTGAATGGTAACACTTAGCTCATGTCTGATTTGACAGATAATTAGTTTTATCATTCCGCTGAACGAATATTGTTGTGTATACGCTTGAACTTCGCTTCAATAAGTGGGCCTGTGATCTACTTACAGAAGATGCCGATTTTGCCAAAACAATCATCTTTTCAGATGAAGCTCATTTTGATCTTGGCGGGTATATAAACAAGCAAAATTGTCGCATTTGGGGCACAGAAAACCCGCACGCATACATTGAAAAGCCGATACACCCAAGACGAGTCACTGTTTGATGCAAATTTTGGTCCAGAGGCATAATTGGGATATTTTTCTTCGAAAATGAGCAAGGAGTAGCCGTTACAGTCAATGGCGATCGTTATCGGGCCATGTTGAACGAATTTTTATTCACAAAAATTGAAAAGGAGGATATTAACAACATTTGGTTTCAACAGGACGGCGCTACGTGCCGCACAGCCGAAGCTACACTCCATGTTTTGCGCCCTGTTTTTGAAGATGGCATTATCAGCCGCAGAGCTGATGTCGTTGGACTATTATTTGTGGGGTGCCGTCAAAGATAAATGTTACGCCAACAAGCCAGAGACAATTGACTCTTTTCGCTAGAAGATCTTCATCTATTCAAACGATATGCTCGAGCCATCATAGCCGCTAGATGTTAAATTGCTAAGCAACGTCCATATCATTGTATATGTATCTCGTGCAGCTCATGGTAAGTTCGAATACGGAATTCATCGCTAAACTGCAAAAGATCGAAGATTTTACGTATAACTTTTCTCTTCCCATGGCAACTATATCAGTGCGTGATAACGTCCATGTTTTCACTCCATAAAGAAGAACTTGGACTATGAGCGACTTGTACAGTATCAATTTAGTCCCGCGAGAAGAAGTCTCTACTACTCAGTTTCGTATTGAGACCATAATAATACCTATTGGCAAGAATGATTCTGCGCTTAATCTTCAGACTGATAACTTTGATAAAGGCTGGTAAAGCCGTAACCAGTACGTAGCACGTCTCTACTTTCCGACAACATATACTTCTTCTTGGCCTCATTTAGCGCCAGACCCATCTTGCCAGATTCTTTTTCGATGGACTGACGTAAGAAGTGACATTGCTTGGTACGTCAAATGTTGTCTATATCGTCGGCAATCGGACACTTTTGTGGAATATGTTGCTACTGCGATGCACTCCCGCTTTCCGCAGAACAATCTCCATGAAAAAATTGAAGAGGTTACTGGATAGGGTATCGCCTTGTCTGAAACATCGCATCAAAAGTTCTGAAATTTCCCTTCCTAACGAAGCTGCAGGAGTTGCTCATCATTCTGCGCAATCTTATCCGTTTTGCAGGAAGATGAAGCTGACTCATTGAGTCTGCCTTATAGTCAACAAAAAGATGGTGCGTATCGATTTAATTTTCTTAGGTCTTTTCCAATATTTGGCGTAAAGTGATAATCGGTCAATGGTGGACTTACCAGGTCTGTAACCGCAATTATAAGGTCCAATCAGTGCGTTTGCTCAATCATTCACACAATACTTGTAAGGACATTGTTTGCGATATGGAGAAAGCCCTTATTAATGTAGTTGGCACAAATTGTGAAGTCTCCCTTCTTCAGGACAGGATAGAGGGCACCAAGGTTTTAATCGCTGGGCATACTTTCATCCAACCATATTCTACCGATAAGCTGGTGCAGGCATCTAACCAGCTCATCAGCTCTGGATTTAAATAATTCAGCGGGCAGGCCGTCGAGGCCAGCAGCTTTGTTGTTTTAAGTCGCTGTATCGCGATACTGATCTCGCCATGGCTAGGTGACGAATCTCCACGCCATCATCATCGATTGGAACCGCTTTGTTAACTTTTTTAATGACAGAATTGATATCCTCATCGCCACGCAATAGCGAAGAGAAGCGGTACCTCCATAACTTCAGTACGCTTAGTACATCAGTACCAAGTTACCGTTTTAATCTCTACAGAAAGATGCTCCGGGCTTAAAACTTTCTTTTGTAAAATTTTTGAGCATCATTCCTACTCCCTCTTCTTGAGTCTAAAAAGTTGTTTTTCTTGGCTCTGTAGTTCCTACTTATGGCTCACGTAGTGGCTGCATGTGGTGTTTTCTTGTACGCGGAATTTTTCGTTGCAGTGGATTCGCGACACTCTTGATCATACCATTGATTTCGTTTGTGTGGGCACTTGATACCAAGGACTATTTCCACAGTAGTGCACAAGGAGTGGGAGATGTAGGCCCACAGTCCACCAATGTTATCGAGAGAGGATGGTAAGCGATGAAGCTTATCTCATAGTTGAGCGGAGAATGATTCAGCCGCCTCTTTTTAAAGCAGCTTTTAGACATAAAGTTTTCCCCATGTCCTAGAGCGCGCTGTTATCGCTGCAGTGATGCGCTATCGCACCTGGCTACAACAAGGAATTGATTCAATTTGATATTTGACCTCTAAATGTGCACACATCTTGTACGATAGAAGCGTTGCCCATTCTGTCAATCACAATGTGATCGATCTGGTTCCGAGTGGATAGATTAGAGGACAGTCAAGTAGCTTTGTAAATACCGAGATGCTAAAACCTGGTAGACAATTGGGAGTGAAGTTGTTTGAAGACTTGACTGTCCGACGGTGGAACCAAAGGTACCTTCTCACCCTACCTTCGCATTAATATCCTAACGACGGTTTTGATGTCGTGTGCCGGGTATCTATCATACATGTCCTCAACATTTGCGTAGGAGGCATCATTGACGCATCGTCCTCTTGTTCCCTCGGAGCGTGCGCAAAGATTAGGCTTAGGTTGTGGAATTTTGTCTTGATGAGGAGGGTAGCCATTATTACGTCAACAAGTGTAAAACCTGCGACAAGATGGTAGAGTTCTTTTCCACAAACCCGCAAACAACCCGAATTCACGCCTTTGCGCTTGGCAAGTGTAGTATATGTAACTAGATGTTAGTCTTTTGCATTTCATAAATGGCGCCCACTCGGGATTAATTAGGTTTTATATATAAAAAAACCAGGGTGATATTGTAGAAATGAATGAAATTTGGAAGGAGTTATAAAACCCATTAAAAAATCCAATAAAACCCAGTGGGTTGGGTTTTTTTAAACCCGAGTTTTTGCCAACCCTGCTGAAATCCCACACCTCCCAGTATGAGTAACATCTAAACCATCTAAATCTCTAATGTCATCATAGTCCGGGTTGTGTTTTTTTAAACCCGAGTTTTTGCCAACGCTGCTGAAATCCCACACCTCCCAGTATGAGTAACACCTAAACCATCTAAATCTCTAATGTCATCATAGTCCGGGCATCCAGTCACTGCATGCCTTCAGTCTTCAGTCCTCATCCCGCACTGGCAGTCAGCAGATTCAGTCTGGCTAATCCTATGCAAAAATCATTGAAAGTGCCATGTCCCGTCAGTATGAAACCCAAGTTTACACCAAAATCAAGTGGCGCTTCACCAACAAGAACCTGTAAAGCGTCGGTAGATGCAGTTCAATACATCGGAACACATGTAGAAGTGTAATTCTCTGAAAAGTGAGAATATTTAGCTGTTCAACAACAGATATGACCATTTCGTACCACACAGAAGAGCCATACGCTACACAAGCAACGAACAACCCCTTATACTTATAACCGCCTTATAGCCGTCAATTTGTGCCTAACATCCATGAGATGAACTTGGAAGCTCATACGCTCTCCCATAACTATTTCGACGTCATATAAACTTTCCAATGGATCGTCTTCAACATCGTTATTATCATCCAAATCTTCCATTTCCCCTGTATTGTTACCATCACCATTGTCGTTTGTTTGGTTTCTTGAACTACCCGAATGTGATGATAGAGCATTGTCTACCTCTTTGGCACAGTAAGTTATAATGTCTTTACAATTTAGGCATTTTTGATGTTTTTTGCTATCATTATTTGTTTAATATGATCCAAGTCAATATTGAAAACTGTCTTGAAATAGCTTATCTAAGCGCGATTCGGAAAAAGTTTCTCTGTATTGATATAAGTATTTAACAATTAAGCAGTTACAAAAATGCTGCCAATTTTTAAATTTATTTTATCTTGACGTTATCTTTCGTCAATTCAAAAATTAAAAAAGAAAATTACAATTCTCAAATATAATTTTAATTAATTAAATATATATAAAAAAAATCTTAAATTCTAAAAAAATGAATTAATTTAAATTACAAACCATATTCTTTGAAAAACTGCGTAAAATATTAATTTATTAATTTATAAAAGCATAAATAGTAAATAATTTGATTATGTCCGATAACATGATACTTTGCAACACAATGCACTTTTTTGAAACATGAATTTCTTGTATGATAACTTGAAGACCATTATTGCTCAGAAAAATTATGAAAATTTAGACATAAAGGGTCTTTCATTAAGCGTGACTTAGAGTAAATTTTCCATAACTCTGATATATATATATATATATGCATATAATTCTCATAATATTCCATGAAGGAACACGGCGACTTGTCTCAGTCAATGAGCTGCAACCGAATCTATTTTTGATTCATTGAAAGGGACCTGCAGTTTAATGCTCGTTTCGAACGGCAAATGCATTTAGGGAAGTTTTCAATAGTTGTAATACTAATAACCAATTACTAGCTAATGTTATAAGGTGATATCGCTGTTGAAAAACTTTTTTCTTTTTTCAAATGGTCTGGCCTGGAATCGAAGACCTTCTGGTTGGTAGGATAGTGTCTTACCTACCATACCACAGCGGCACACTCTGGTATATAAGTCAGGCTAAATTTGACCGATAGCATATGTTACGCCCGCAAGTGGAAGTCTAACGGAGTCAAAACGCACAATCTCGGTGGCCCCTACACATCACCTCCACATGAGATGACAAATCGCTTGTGCAGAATTTCCAACGTTCCATGATATATGTAGATCGTAATTTCGTCTTTTAGAAATTACATGTTGGTGCCCACTTGATGTTACTGGCTTTGTTCAAAGCCGCAACTTCATATGGTAAACACAAGATCTTTTGGGAAGTGCTGTTCAAAAAATCTACCAAACTTGATACAAATCTACCAACTTTCAATAACCATTAAAAACATACATATTTTGATATAAATAATGTGAGCGGCAATATAAAGTATACACTTTAATTTTCTGCAAAATACAATAAATTTAAACATTCCTCTGTTATAAAGGATTCCTTTCCTGTTGTTACAAATTCACCATTTTTAAATTTTATGATCAAAATGTTCTCGAAACCGCTCGATTGTGGTTAAATTCGAATATTATGAAGGATACTACCGTTGGTTAGTGCGAAGGAGGAACCATCCGTACAGTGTGATTAAAATCATCGTCTTGTTTCTTCAAATTGTTTTTTTTTTTTTTAAATATGTTTAAACAATATACGTATTCCATTCATAGTACTTTGTATGAATATCAGACTTCCGCCAAACATTCCCACGCTATTACCGAAATCTTACCGGGCTTCACCATGAATATGCAATATTGTTCTGAAAGTTCTTCGTATATGGTTCTCTATATTTATATAATTTTTTTTTCTGACCAATCATATGAATTTGTCTTCATCGCTGAATAGGACATTGTTCCAGAAAGTAACCTTCTTGGGATCATATTTTTTACATAATAAGTCACTTCTAAATAAATAAAATAAATGTGAATGTAGCATAGAAACTATCTGCTGTAGTACTGACTTTAACAGTAGAATCTGATGTAGCTAAAATACCGTCTAATATTTTAATATCACTTTTTGATGGAAATTTCTTTACATAGAGCATAATAGGTCACGTTATTTAAATTTTTCGGTCGGGAAATTTTCTATTGTAGTTAACCGAAATTTTGTGAGTAGAAGTTGACGAATATCAATTGAAGCTTGTTTACCCATTGTATCGTTTTGGCCATCTATCGGTTTAAATTTGAACCAGCGGTTATTTCGAAATTGGTAATACTAATATCATTCTATTCTCTCACAAAATTCAATACATTATCTCTACTGACAAAATGAATCCATTTACGCTTGAACAAAGTTGGGATTTATTGGAAATTATTTCCAAAACAAAGACAATTGGTCGGAAGTTGCAAAAAAATCAAACAAAATGTAAAAATCATCTTTTTGGATGAAGCTCATTTTCATCTTGCTGGGCACGGTAATAAGCAAAATTGCCGTATTTGTGGCTCAGAAAACCCAAATGTAGTCTTACAGAAGCCAATGCACTCATTACGAGTGACTGTTTGGTGCGGCTTGTGGAGCGGAATGATCATTGGCCCATATTTCTTTGAAAATAAGGACGGCGCAAGCATTACGGTCAATGGAGACATTTTTTGTGCCGCTCTTCATGGTATTGATGTGACATATTATTAGTTTCAACAGGATAATGCAGCTTGCAACACATCTTGGGCAACAATCGATTTATTGACTCAAAAGTTTGACGGCCGTTTAATTAGCCGAAATGGTGATATCAGTTGGCCGCCAAGAAGCTGCGAATTGCACATTACGAATATTTTCTGTGGGGTGCCGACAAACCAGAGTCAATTGAGCATTTGAAGGCCAACGTTCGTGATGCCATTGCCGAGATACGACCGCATACAATCGAAAACGTTTTCGAAAACTAGTCCGATCGAGTGGAGTGCTGTGAGGCCAGCCATATGAATGGAAATGTGCTTGAATTCTAACAGGAACAATTTTACTTCACAACAAAAAAATAAATTTGGCAAAATTTCAAATCTTTTTTGTTTTATTGCATTTTTAAATTTAAACATTTAAATGGCCCAACTTATATTTGCTTTATGAAATATTCTAGAATTCAAGCCAATAAATAATTAATTTTAATCAGTAATAATATAAAGCTGATACGGGTAATAAAGTACAACAAAAGTTTTTATTATAAAAAAACGTCATATTAATGCAGCACAATTTTTGACGCCTAAAATATAGAGTACATTCCGTAGCATAACTATAGCTATTGCCCGAATTGTTTTGTAATATTTTTAAATTTGTAAACCTTTAGGTAGTTTAAAAGAAACATAAAATGTTTAAATTTATCTTAAATTGATAATAAAAATTCCCATAACATTTCATGGAGGAATACGCGACTTCTCTCAGTTAATGAGCTGCACACGATTATATTTTTAGAGTCATTAAAAGGGACCAACAGTTTAACGCCGGCTCCGAACGGCAAATGGAATAGAGAAGTTGATATATTGTTGTTTTTCAGATGATCTGGCCTCGGATTGAACCGTGGGCTTCTTGGTTGGTAGGCGGCAAAATGAAAGCTAAATTGTAGAAAATGGGGATGTACACTTTATTCTGACACGTACAGTAAATTTGCTCTTGCTGTTTTGCTGTTACTGTTACATTTTTTATAACAATAATAATTGTGTAGACTCTTCAGTTTGTCTGCTTTTCGTTTATAGAAAACAAATAGAATTGCGATTAATACATTTTAATACATTTTAATAACTTCTGCTAAAATCAACCAAAATTCTATTTAGCCAACCATCCTACCAAACGAAAAATGTTCTACCAATTTTGGTAGAATTCTACCAATAGTTTCAACAATGGTCGTGACATATACAGATAGCTTCTTCGATCAATAAATACATATTAAAGACAAAGTTTCCCAACAGACTACTTCACAAACAAAATGTAAATGAATTGTAGAATAAGCTTATCATAATAGATTTGCTACAACTACTTGTGAGCGTATTTATTATACATATTATATATTATTTAAAAATTATTTTGTATTTAATAAAAATATATGAATAGATTTGCTTTATCTAAATTCATCAGATGTGACTTCCATTAACGAAATTCTCTTTTTGTTATTTTGGTTTCCAGTAAAAACAAGCTTTTTTAAATTTTAACTAACGCCAAGTTGAATTAATTAAGCACTTGTCTTTTTTCGAAACAGATTATCTAAGCGTTCATAGATATCGAAGAAAACACCAGTATTGTCTTTATTTGATACGCCGAACTAAAAATTTAAATTTGTAGTGATCTATAATATGGCAACTCTTTAAGCCTAAGTTATTACAACTCTGTTATATACAACTCTATATATGATAATTATGTACTTAAAAATTGCAACCAAGGACTTTTTCTACATTTCCGGTGCAAGACATTCTTTGGTTAGCAAAAAACAATAAATCGCGCCTTTTAAACAAAGCCTAAAAAGTCAAGCCGTCATACGCTAATGAGTGCGCTTACAGCAGCCGGTATAAGTTACCCTGAATCGGCCACATTAAGCCAGCTGAGGGCATTGTATGAAGCAATTCCAAAAGAGGGCAAGCATATCGATGGTGACATTGATAACCATGTGAGTGCTGGGCGTGAATCAACGTTACAGGTGTTTGTTTGTTCTAATAATATGGGTAGAGCAAATAATACTGAAGGTGTCCATAGTAATGTAGACGAGTTAAATGAACTTGTACCATTAAAACAAAATACCGTTAATGTACCTGATGCCAATATAACTGCTTATGTACCTGATGCCAAGGTGCTTGCCACCAATCTGCCTGCTGCCAAGGTGCTTACCACCAATCTGCCAGCTACCAATGTACCTAATGGCAACGTGCCTGCCGCCAACGTGCCTGCTGCCAACTATTTCTTTAAAACAGCACCTGTTACAAACATGACTGCTGCTATGTTTTTTTCTGCTGTTAATAACGATGCAAATAGTACAACTGATGCGAACGCTTCTTCGTTTGAACATGATTTGAAAAATTTACAAATCCGATTGGAAATGTTAAAATTACAACAACAAATCTGAGCATTGGAGTCAGACGTGCAATCGGTACCCTATGTCCGTCATATTGATTTAGCAGAACTAGACACTGCAGTGTTTTTACAGGGGATGTGTCTAAGCGGCTAAGTCGGATATAGATGAAAAAGAGTTGATAGATCTTATTATTGATGGTACACCAGATAATTCTAACGCGATCACTAGACTTTATAGTGCCAGAACTATAAGTGAATTGATTGATCGCATGGATAGCTATGAACCAAGACGTCAGCGAGTACGAGCCAATACGAATTTCAACAAACCGAGGACGGCTGTAGCGGTTAACCAGAGTAGTAAAATATCTGAGAACGAAATAAGATTTTACAATTGTTCCCAGTATGGACATTACCACAGCAAATGTCCGAAACCTAAACGTCCAGCCAACTCATGCTTTGTTTGTGCGGAAGTGGGATATTTTCATAAAAATTGTCCCAAGAAGAGGAGCTTGACTGCAGCGATACAAGATGGTGATTTAGATGATAAAGCAGATGCATTCCAAATGGTAGGTGTTGTCTTTATTAGAGAGGACGAGCGCACTGAGGTAATACAATTTTTTTCCTAATTTGACACGGGTAGTCCAATTAGCTGTGTGAAAAAGTCCCTTGTACCGTTTTCCGTGGAGGATGAGAGAACATTGACGACATGTCGCGGTATCGGAAACAAAGCTATAAGTACATTCGGTAATGTTCAATGTGAAATTTTTTTCGGGAGTAAAAAATTAAATCATAATCTTATTATTTTACCAGATGATGATCTTGTTGTTCCAATTTTAATTGGGCGTGATCTTCTATTAAAATTAAATATACACTTATGTCAAATAACACTTCATTACAATAAAAATGAACTTTTGAAAATGAATTTAAAAAATAAAAATGTAAAATCTTTAAAGAAAACTATCAGTGCGCTTACGTCATTTAATTTATTCAGGGTTCCAAAAAAAGTAGTTGATGTTCCAATAAACGATAATTATAATTTATTGAGTATATTACCATTTTGTATGAATAATAATGAAAACGTATATAAGAAAAATGAAGATTATATTGATAATGTGATAAAATTTTTGAACGAGAGTGTAACAATTGCCTCCGAATTTGAAGGGCCGGGTTGTGATTCAAGTAATTTGGAAATTGTTGAGGAAAATGGTGGTTGTGGAGAAATACTTCAAATGGTTTGTGCTGTAGTGGCTGGGGACAAGATAGATATTAATAGCGAATTAAATTCACAGGAAACTTTTGCTTTAAAGTCGGTTGTGAAAAATAACTATTTGAATAATCAAGGCAGTTTAAAGGCTCCTGAGGATTACTGCATGCAGATTAGAGTGACTAACGATGTACCTATATACTGTAGTCCTCGGCGTTTTTCATACCGTGAGCGATGTGAGGTAAAAATAAATTAGGGGAATTATTTCGGGACGGGATAATGCGTCCAAGTGACTCTCCATATGCTTCTCCGATAGTCTTAGTGAGGAGAAAGAATGGAGAGCTGAGAATGTGTATTGATTATAGGTCGTTGAATAAGATCACATTAAAGGACAATTATCCTATTCCCTTAATTGGGGATTGTGTAGATTACTTGGGTGACAAGAAATTTTTTACTACTTTGGATCTGGAAAATAGTTTCCATCAGGTACCAATGCATGAAGAATTAATTAAATATACCGCATTTGTCACTCCGCTTGGACAATTCGAGTATTGTTTCATGTCTTTCGGACTTAAAAATACAGGGGCTGTATTTCAGCGGTTCAATAATAGGGTACTAAGGGAATTTATAGACGCGAGAAAAATAGATACATAAAATAACAAGAATTGAATGTTTACTTTGAATAAATCTATCAGTAATATACGAGTCCTGAATTGTCTCGACAAGAAAAGTTGCTTAGGTTTCGAACAGTACTGTATGTAAATTAATGCACCACGTATTTAATAGTGTGTGTGTCACTGTGGTATGTTAGGTAAGACACCCACCTTCCAACCAAGAAGTCGTCGGTTGAATCCCAGGCCACATCATCTGACAACTTTCAACAGCGATATCATCTCACAGCATTACTAGCGACTGCTTATGGCTATTTACGCAGTGGAAAACTTCACTAACTAATATGTTGAAAAGCATTTTCTTCTAAGCGTGATGACTCATTTTCGTGCCTATTGTGATTATATGATCTACACCGTGCCAAGAAAATTCTACCCAAACCATCACATTTCCGGCACCATGATTTACTGTCATTAATGGTACATGAGGTTGCGCTGCATGAGTGAAGAACGCCACATATAACATTTTCCATCAGATTACCGCACTCAGATCATCACACTTTTCCAAAAGAGCGGTTAATTTATTGTTCGCTCAAGTAAAATAAAATTCGGGACTTATATACCAAATTTTTTAAAAAACTTTCAAATTTGAATTGAGAATTTAAAGTGGTCTGCAGCTGAGGCTCTATAAATTAAAGAGTCTTTACGAGTTGATTTTTTACGCCTAGCGAACTGTGGTAAAGCTTCAATATGAACTTATACATACGTCGTACATAATTTTTTTCATAACAGTTTAATAGGGAAGCGATGTTACAAAAGATGATTCTTCTCGAGCTTGTTTGATGAATAACTTCATGCTTCATTGCTTTATGGTTTTATAATAAAACATTAACAAAATTTATAATTTTAGACTATAATCAAAAAATTTAAATGTGCTAAATTGCTGTCCAGTGCAGATGGGGCTACCATATGTACTGTTTGTATCAGTAATGTACTGATTTTTGTTGATTGATTTGTGCATTACATGTAAATCAGCACGCAAATCAACAGATTTTTTAATTTTTGTACTGATTTTTATTTCAATATTCAGCATGTAAAAGCGCAGTGTTATAAAAAACAGTCAAAATTTAATAATTTGCTGTTTTGAGTTATTCTTTCTATTCGGTTTCGTTTCATACTCTTTTTATTTTGCAGAAACAGCAAAAGTCTAATTAGCCCATGGTTGGCAAAAAACCGGATTTTAAAAAAATCCAATGCACCGGGTTTTTTTTTTCTTTTGGTTTTATAGCTGCTTCCAAATTTC
Source organism: Wohlfahrtia magnifica (assembly GCA_023159175.1). Lineage (NCBI taxonomy): Eukaryota > Metazoa > Arthropoda > Insecta > Diptera > Sarcophagidae > Wohlfahrtia > Wohlfahrtia magnifica. The sequence continues at coordinate 41,137 of JAKWBJ010000098.1, read as the reverse complement.
GTTCAAGTAGACAATATTATTGGTTTGTTTATACAATCACGTTGTTTTAGTATTTATAGTGCAATTTTGCACTCTTGGTGGGATAAAGGCGTCATTGTGTACAATAAGCTGGGAAAGCTGTCGCATAAATTTCGAAACAATTATTAGAAACGATCAAATGTAATACCCAATAAAACCAGGGTTTAATTGTGTTATTCAGTGAATTGTCAACCCTGAATTTAACCCAGAACAACATCATATATATAGTTTGGCGCTTAATTACACGACAACCACTCAACCGATTAACAAACCAATATAATCTAAGCCAAAATAATGGAGAGATTAGACACGGTACATTGATTTCAAATTTACGAATTAGAAAATTATTTTTAAATGTTAAAGCATAATTCGATAACATTGGTCAGTTGACTTTAGATGGCGCTAAGTCGAGTCCCATTATTTTGAGTTGAGATCAATCACTTCGAGCCTATTACTTACTCAACAGACTTGTTAATGACGGTAGTAGGTCTGAAATTTTAGTTGTGAATATGATTTCAATCTTCATTTTTAATTTCTTAGTTTGAAGTTTCGATTAATGATCTTTCGTTATGATTTGAACTTGGTATTTCTGGGTTAAAAACATAAATTTTCTTTGTAGTTATAAGTTATACGATATGATAAACTGGTTTTTTTACACGTAACATTTATTACGAAGAATTATTAGATACTATGCACATTGAATAGATTTTGAGGCATTGTGTTGATCCCACAATCCTTAAGTGGTTTACGGATGCAATGAGGACTGACACAGGTATGTGATCGGTTGTCGTGGGGCCTAATAAAAAGAATTCCATACCCATGGGTAAATAGCCGCGTCCTTCGTGAAGAAATTTAATGTAAAACTTAAATTAACATATAGTGGGTATCAAAGTGCACCCGTAACTATATTTTCGTTTAGTCAAACAGAACCGAGGGCATTGCCTTCAAGTTTGAAGAAATGAAGTCGAAAAGTGCTTCAACAATTCAGTGTGGCGAACAGGGTTATGATTTATATACCACCAGGGCATTTAAAAGGAGGTTCCGCCAGTTATTAAAAAATCTTAAAAAAGCATTGTTTGATAAAGTTGTCCGCAATATTTTAACTAAAGTATTGTTGTAAAGATTGTTAACTTAAAAAAATGTATTCTGTGTTTTATTGCAAAAATATAAGAAAATAAAAACAGAATTTTTGTTATTTTATATATAGACCTACAATGGTATTTTTATTGTCGTTTATTGTCGTGTATATACAAAATGCATGTGTGTATGCAAATATGTAGAATATGTAATGCTTTGCTTATTCTTTTGCGTCAAAGTTATTATTACATATTAACACCATCCCTCGAATATACGGTTAGTTTGCCCTTGGTGATACGGAATCGTGTTGTTTGATATTAATAAGTATTATGTAACAAAGTAAGTTGTATGATTGATTGTATGATTGTGTGGTATATAATTTCGACTGGTGTGGTATATCTAGTGTTCATTACATTTATTCCGTTATATGTCAAAGTAATCGTTGTTAATATAAATGGAATCAGCATAATTCATAATATAATATTATATTACCCTTGATTATGATAAATAATGATTAAATTTAATTTTTTTCTTTTAACACTTCTTAAAACCCTAAAAACCGAAAAAACTAAACTTTTTGGTGGTTTATCTATGTACTCGTATGTTATTAATTATTTACAACAGGTTAAACCATTAACCTATGTTATTAACAATTTAAAACGAGTTAATGGTTTAAAATAGACTAATTACTAATAGTTTAAAACTAATGTCGTATATATAAATAACATGACCATATATTTTCCCCTTTCTAGAAATAGTCAATGACGTCGTATTTGCATGCAGTCGGCACTTTTCTCAAGATTAAATTTTTGGCAATAGAATTAATAAATTCGCGATGCCAAAATGTGCTGAACTAAATGCATAATTTAATTGAAACTCCAATTCCACGTTGCAGCAAATCTATTCCATGCAATAATTTGAAAATTTTAACAAAACATCTGAGGAAAGTAAGAATAAGGATGAAGACAGGACTCAAACTAGGTTAGTTGTAGATCAAAAATGTATGATTGATTTAGATGAACACAGAGATAAGGTTTCAGCCGACGAAATAATGGAAATAGAAAGCGACATTAGTTCTGTTTTTTCCCAAAAGACGGACTCTCAAAAAGCCCCTTTACCTTATAGAAAGGCGAACGTTGAGCTTAGGACAGTAAAAGCAGCTCTTGATCATTATCGTGAACTTTATTTATCGGAGAGGCGTTTGAAGTGTATATTAAAGACTGCTAATGTTAAGTTAGCTAAACAGGTAGATAGATACAAGGAAAAAGATTACGAACATGGAATTGGAGATAAAAAAGAAGAACGATTTAATTTCTAAAGTAAGTAAGTCTTTGTCTGTTTGCTTAGACAATAGTTTGACAAATTATTCTTGTGATCCCAAACAACGACGCTACACCATTGGACTGAAATGAATTTCTTTAGCGGTATATTTCCTCCCTCCTTTGGTTTATCGATATTTATCTCCTTTATTAAATTAGCCCAAAATCAGAACTTTACTTTTGAGCCGCTCAAAGCGCATGCGAACGACTTTACTGACGAACAGAAGTACGTAAGTGTCTCCTTCGACGAAATGTAATTAAAAACTCTTCTTGATTATGATAGGTTAAAAGACAAAATAATAGGCTTGCAGGATTTTGGAGATGATAATCGTTCCAATGAAATAGTGATAGGTGCAATTGTAATTATGGCAAGTGGAATAGGAGGCAGTAGTTGGTCGCAAGCAATGTCTTATTTCTTTATTCACGGTAGTTGTCTAGGTAATATTATGAAAAAGTATATTTTCGAGGGTATATCCAATTTGCAAGCAATAGGCTTGAAACCTTGCCATTTCGTTTGCGATCAAGGAGGAAATTTTATTAACTTCTCTAAACTCGTTGTGGTAACTCTAGAACGAACTTATTTTTAGTTAATGACGATCGAGTGTATTTTATGCACGATAGTCCTCATCTTTTAAAAAGCGCCCGGAATTGTCTGCTTAATTTGGAAAATAAAGTTTATTTTAATAATAAACTTGTGACCTAGAATGATTTCATCCGTTCTTATCATATAGACTCAAATAGGATTAAATGTGCTCCTAAGCTAAGTATGGAGCAAATTCACCCAAACAATTTTTAACGCATGAGAGTTGACTTAGCAGCTCAAGATCAGTCAGACTGTAGTTGCCGGGATGCGAGCTTTACACAGCTCAGGAAAATTAAATTATTCAAAAGCCATAACCTATTTAAATACAGCAGAATATTTAGAGTTTTTTATAATTTATTTGATATTTTTAATAGCCATGCAGATAGCACTGTTTTTGTTTGTTCTACAGAACAACTAGATTTATTAAGAAAAGTCTCAAAATTACTACAAACGATAAAAGTTATTGACAAAAAGGAGGTTGACGCTAATAATTTGTTTAAATTTACTTCATGGTGGTGAATTTATGTGATATTCCTCTTACCTATATTAATTAGACTGATCCCATCCCAGAGGAGTACCATTTTACATATAATAAGCAGTTCGACAATTGTCATCTTATTAAATCTCCTAAGGGATTTATAGATTATTGTAAATTATTAGAGAATAGGTTTATAGCTTTATTTAATAAAAATTGTCATAGAATTGGTCTTCGTCAATTCCTTTTCGACGAACTTTCTTCTGAAAAAACCTTATGTTTGTTGTGATAAAATTAAACATGCAGATATCTTGAATCTTTTTATACGAATTCGAATTTATTTTATTCTTAAATATTACAATGGTAATTTCAAACATAATTTTCTCTGTGTCACTAATCAATAATTTACATACTCTTTTTCTTCGTTGATTTTTGTTGTTGTTCGGCTCAACGGTGTTGCTTTTGTAGTTTTTGGTTGAATTTAAAATTTCCGTGGTCCTTTGTTCTTTGTACAGACAGTACAGTAAATTAATTTAAAATTTCTAATTTTATCGATACCATCTGACGCTTTAACCCTGGAAGATTACTTATAATTTTAGTACATTAAGGTTAGTCTTCGTTAAATCGAAGAAAAAAAATTTAATATACAAAATTTTTTTTAGTTAAACCTTTTATTAAAAAATATAGAAAATAGTAAAATATAAAAATAAGTTATTTTTCGTTCTTAAAATTCGACACGAACGGCTTTTTTTGATTTTTAAAGTTGAAAAAATGAGCTTCGATTCTCTAATAAACATTTTTCTACTTAAGAAATTTAAGAAAATTCCATTAGTTCGAATTCCACAGAAACACCAAAAAGGAATGAAGAACTGATGGATAAAGACAGTCCGTTGGAAAATACGCGATTTACACGATCTTTAGTGCCACCCGGTACGTATGCTGGTAAAGTATCTACTCACACACGTTCTACATTATTGGATGCAATAAACGAAGTTCTTATTTATTAGATTTCCCTTCAAGTTGAGATCACTCATTGTAAGTGTTTCTAAACCTTCATTAACAGCTCAGCGTACGGCGAGAGAATCTATATCCAACAATGTCTTTTAATCACAACTTACCCTAAAGAAAAGACGGCATACTAGCATTAGCTCTTAGCCGGAGGGAACCTCTGTTGTTACACCTCACACTCTAAGAGCTCGAAGCTTCTTCCTGTACAAGAGGATTAGTCTGAAACTATTTCAGACCCTTCCAAACCGGTAGCTGACAATATTTCTCCTAACAGTGATTATTAAAATATATCTGAAGCTTCCCATTCCACTACTTCACGTCGTCTTACATGACATTACGACATTGATGATGCTGAGTCAGTATCTTCGGGAATGAGTATCACTTCAAGTGTTACTTCAACTAAAGAGGGGGTAACTAAGGTCAACTAAAGACAAGGTATTGCTTATTTAAGAGCTCATACATAAGTGTATGTAAATATAAAAATAATGTTATTTTATTCTAAGATGAAATCGATGATGGTGTTGCTAGCACTGCGAGTTCCGTAGATATCGAAAATCTCACACACCTAATCGGTCAAATGAAAAAAGCTCGCCTAATTCAACATACCAGATATACCAGAGGATGATAATAAGTATTTAAAAAGTAATACTTTAAAAGCAAAAAATTATGTAACGACCTAACAATAAAATACAGGCAAAAACCAACTTGTTTTTGTACAATTTGTAATAGCTGTGTAATCAACTATTATACTAGCCTTGAGTACTTTAAACATTACATATATCTGGACAAATAATTCATTTTTAAGTATAGTACATATATTATGTACAATACGTACATATCTCATTTTTTAAGTTAAAAAGCAGTATATTTTTATATGATACTTCTATTACGTGGTTTTTATAATTATTGCATAATAAACTTAGAACTCGAAATATTTTTATTTTATTCAGTTCCTGTAGAGTCTAAGAGGCGTGGACGCTCAACAAAGAACTAAAATTTGTAATCATGTTTAATGAGTTTTATATTGTTTCACAATGGAATCAGATGCGTTCTCTTTTAATTTTTTATGTTTCTATGATTTAAAATAAAAAAATTCTTAATGGAACATATTAGCATTTATAAATTTTATATTTATATTTATATTTTTTGTCTCATTTGACCACAAGATGCTTCTCCAGTTGTCTACAGGCCAACACAAAAGGATCTTTTTTACAAGTTTCTCTTTAGATGAGCGGTTAGTTTAGGTTTCGGGTTTGTATTCGTATTTCACAGCATTCCCTGTCTTTAAGAGCCAACACTTTTAACTTTTCCCCTTCATTAGTGTTTTTTTTAATTTTATTGTTAGCTACAATATTTGTCTATGCATATTTTGTACTATAAATAAATACATACCTTCCATTTAAAATTTAAAAAAAAAAAAAACAGAACGTTAATTCTTAAATTAGTTTCTTTATTTCAACTGCTTTTAACTGGTTCTATTTTATGGAACACTTCTCTATTTAGGTAAAAAAGCATTTATCATGAAATCAACGATACAATAATTGTAAACAATAACGTCAGTTTATATATCAAGCAACCAACAAATACAAATTTAGTTCAACTTTTATACTTAAGTCCTTAAGAGATTTTAATATAAAAGTAAATTGAAAATATATGGCTCTACTTTAAAGAACATCACTGTATATAGACAAGACTACAACAGGTGTGCCAGCCCATCTTGGCCAGTTATAGACTGATTAAGTGCAATCCATGCAATAAGTTATTTGGACCAAATTTAGAAATATCTACTATTACCAACCGTATGTCACTCACACTACTGCAATTCCGCCCACATTTACATAAATTGATTTGTATTAACGGTCTAGTCATTTAGACCAAATTCAAAAACTACCACTTAATATTCTCAATATATACAAAAATCAAAATTTTGTTTTCTACCCAATTCTTAGCTAATGATTTATATTAACTATGAAGTCATGTAGACCCAATTTAAAAACTTAAACCTTAAACGTACTCAAGATATGCAAAAATGATAATGTAGAATATGTGCATTAAATCAACGCGCGAAATCCAATTAAAATACTATTAAAAGCAGCAGAGATAAAGAATGACCTTTATATTTGTTTTACGTTATTTTTTATACTTACTTTTAATTATAATTTCATTGCTTTCCTGTTGCTTAATTTGTTATAATAAAACAGCGCGAATTGCTTCTTTCCATTTGTTTTTATTTTGCAAGTGATGTGTAAGAGTAAATTAAAATATTCATAATTATTAGCTTAAAGTAATTTTAAAGATTGTTTTCTAATTATTATTTTTTTATACAAATAAGTATATTAAACTAAAAAGCTTACAAACATATATGACACTTGTGTTTTTATGTCTTATTCTTTTCCAATATAAAAAAAAAATTGAACATAAAACAATAAAATTGAAAACGAATAACTAAAATTAAGGACTAATTACAAAGGAAAATTAAATTTTTTCAAAATATATGTATTTCGTTTTGTTTAAATTAATTCCTCCCTCTTATCTTTGACTGTATGTCTTATACACACTCTATTGTTTATTGTTACCGTGTTGCTTATATAAAATGTAATGTTTAAAAATTTAATTTAAAACCAATTTTTCTATTTTTACTCTTACACTGGCAGTTAGATTCATAAAATTATAAAATTTCTTCTTCCACACTGATGATTTTTTTGAAACCATATCCAATTAAATGAGAATCTACTACAGGTTCGTATTGTTCATTATCGGTTATAAGGTGGCCAACCAAAATAGCTGTTTAGGTGCCCTTCAAAGAATGTTCTAAATGATGACCAGCTCTTTGCATTACTAAAAACAGCGAACAATTTTTACAATTGAGACTTAAAAAATTATTTAAAGTTACAATTATTTACAGTTTCATCCAGTTCCTTCCGTTTCTTTTTATTTTGATCATCCAAGACGTACTAGTGGCAAATATTTTCCATTACTGTGCCATAGGACGAGCTATTGATAACCCAAAACTTTGTTAATGTTATATTTCAACCTTTAATTAAAAAATAAAATAAAAAATTAAACAATTACGATATGTAGGGCAAATTAATAGTTACCTGTGCGCAACGAAAAGATCGTTACATTGTTTTTCCATTACAATTTTTCTTCCAGGGTTCATTGCAATTCGGTTGCTTAATTTAATAAGCTAATAATAGTAAAAGCAGGACAGCACGAATATTTCCTTCCATTAATTGTTATTTTAAAAGATTTCGCGTTTGGCTGTTTCAGTCAGACTCTGCACTTGCCGTTCCAAGTATGTGGTCAACATTAGACAAAAGTCCGTCTTTTTTCGTATGATCGCATATCCACTTTTCCACTCCCGTTGATATTTGTTGCAGACCTTGGAATATGTGCATTAAATTGACGTGCAAAATCCAATTAAATTATCTTTAAAAGAAGCATAAATAAAGGAATGACATTTATTTTACCTTATTTTATTATACTAACCCAAAATTTTAATTTCTTCTTAAATTTAAATGAAAACAAAAAAGAATTTGAATAAAAATTTCTTTCACAATTTTTTTCTTATTTTCTGTTATTTTACTTATCATATGTTAGAAAACAAGTGCTTATAGTGGTTGCTTCTAACTCATTAGTTTACCGATGGTTGAAAAGTGTTGTTTTCTCCCTCTAATGAAACTGTTAAGCATACGATTTTCAGCTTTGACATCTGTCATTGCTTTCGTGTCTGTATATAGTCTGTGGCCAAACTTACCAAAAATTTTTTATTATTAAACAAATGAAGATAAATGTCAAAATTAATAGTTTCGTGCGAGAAGAACAAAAAATGTTCTTAATAAATTTTTCGTCTTTCACCAACGAACCTATTAAGTAATTATAGTGAAAGGGCAATGCTAGCCGCACGCGGCAATTAACTGAAAAATATTAACAGTTCACAAAAAACTAGTTTTTTATAGAAATTTTCATACAACAAGTTTGGCACATTAAATTTTATTTCATTTGGCGATGGTCCTAAAAGCGGTTGAGCGGCAAAGTTGAATTTAGTTTAACTTTATTTTTGCCACTTTAAATAAAAGTATTAAAAAATGGGAAAAATAGACAAAAAATTAATTTTTGTAGTTAAAAAATATTGAAACTATTTTTTATTTTTCATTTTCAATACAAAAAATTTATATATATTTCATTTGCTCCGTTAATTTGCCTAACAGAAATAAGTTTAACCGGTAAACATAACATTTGATTGCCGCCCGCTTCCGCATGCCGCATGCATTGGTCTTTTACCATTAGTTTAAATTTTCTGCGTTTTGCTTCTGGTCATGATGCAATTAGAGCTTGGTCTTATTTTACCAGCTGATACAAAACTGTCTGTACTCTAAAGTCAAAAACATGACACAATAAATAAGGTACATACAAATCTACAACAATTTAAACAAGAATTTGTTTTCGTATTTTTTTGAACCAGTTCAAATGTGTCAACGACACCTGATAAAATATAGGGTTGCCAGACGTTTTGTTTCATCAATAAGTACAATTTTTTGAATCGGTGTATCAAATAAAATACTGAGTTTTGCATAGATATAAAATATCATTAAGATCTTATACCGAAGAGTGTTTTGAAATGAAGGTTAATAAATTTCAAAAGCTGAGTATATTCAAATCAGGCTTTAATATTTCATTTAATAATTTCTCTTAAATAGTCAATATATTTTCAATTAAAAATAGTGATGTGAATATTCTTATTGATGAGTACATACATACATATATGTATATATGCTAAACATAAAAATATATATGTATATATGGTAAATCTAAGAATAGAATCGGATGCAGCTCATTGGCTGAGAGTAGTCCCCGAGGACATCTGAGCTGCAACCAATTCTATTTTATTATGCTGATTTGTTTATTATGCTGATTATTATTATTATTATGCTGATTTTATTGTTTAGAAGTTCCATTATAACGCTAAATATGTGCAGAGAGATACACAATTTACTTATTATGACAAATAACAACATGCATTTGTCTCTTGGTTAAATAAAGTATGTAAAACAATTGTTCGTGATTTAAGCGAAACTTAAAAAATATTAAAAGAATATTCGTTAACAATATATGAAATATAAATTTATTGTTATATATGTAGGTAAGTATCTTTATTTAGCATTTAGTGTTTTGTTTATCCACTTTTTTTGTAAAGCTTAGCTTTTTACTGGTAAAAATTGAACTCCGCCTAAAGGCGGACCTGCCGGCTGCCAATTCGTTTTGCATATAAATTTTTTCCTCTTATGATAGACTGTTTTCTTTTTGTTTTCATAAAAATTTAGCAGTTTCAAATATAATTGCCTCTTAAAATGTTCCAACGAATTTGTTGGCTGCATTTTTGGCGTTGAACTTTCTTGTGTGCAGTGGCAGGATACAAAATGTGTGCGGTTATAATCAACTTATGCTGGTATTAAACCATTTAAAACCGAGATTAGCGACAAACAGTCGTTACAAAGATGGCTTTTTGATCGTACAAATAAATCCTATTTTGAAGTAGACACCAATATAATCAAATAATACAATTGTCATATGGGTGGCGATGATATAACAATTAACTAGGACAATACCATATTAGAATGAAATTGGACTTTACCTTACTTTTATCATCTAATTGATATGTTATTATTGAATTCATATCTACTTTTTAAACGCATTTATGGAATTTATTGTAACGAAATTTTTCATTTAAAATTACCAGACTTCCGTAGTGGCAGATGTACTTTGCTATTATGAAAATACATACTTTCGTCAAAAAACCTATGGGAAGACCTCAAAACCAAAGCTTACAGGCAAGTCAGTAAACAGATTTTATAATTCACCAAATGACATCCGCCAAATGACACCTCCAAAATCTCGAGTTAAGGGTAAAAAAGCGAGATTACAGATCTTCATGTAGTTAAAAGGTTATAACTTAGCAGAATATTATCCCATTTTTTACTTCAATTTCGGATATGGAAAGAGGAGAAACAGGCCTTTTAAATAATGTACCAGACGTTTCAATAGCCTTGTAGCATCTGAGTGTATTTTGCAAGCAAACACATTTTTCATCAAAATTTTTCAAGATACATTCTTGCGCACTATTTTATATAGAAACCGTACACTTTATGAATTAATTATGGTATTATATTAAGTTACGAATGAAATAAGACATACGGCTTAGAAATATACCGTCCGGTATAATATCTTTGCGAACTAACTGCTGACTTTATTGACTCTAGGAAGTTTAAGATATTAAGAGGGCGAAATCGTCAGCTAAAATTATCTCAGCAGGGTTGCCCCAAGGATCAGTTCTGTCGCCGCTACTCTATGCGATTTACACATCTGATTTCCAGATCCTAAATTATTTCTAAATTGCGTGTTATGCGGATGGTCAACTTTAATTTTTTCAAGCAAACTTACAGGTGCATTGATGAAATAGAAAATCTTCATCTACCATCTTCAAAAATGTAAAATTATCCAGACAAGAAGCAGGCAATAATTTTTCCATTTAATAAATCCCCTAAATGTCTGCCAACACGCCTAGTTGCTGGAAATAATGTAATAAATATAGTAAACGAAACTAAATTTCTCTACATGATTTTGGATAAAAAGTTGATTTTTAATCGCTTTATTAACGAAACGTGTTCTAAAGCAACGAAAACGTTTAGAACTGTATGGCCTTTGCTAAACAGGCGCTCATACCTAAATTACAAAAGCTCCTGTAGGGAGTACTGCTGCAAAATGCCACTTAAAACTTTTACAAGCCGTAATGGGATAAGCTCCTTATGAAGTCAAAGAGCTCCTTTCTAAATAAAGTAATATTAAAATACATAAAAGTTTGTATTTCTTTGCAAAGTAAAATTAATAAATATTTGAAATAAGAATGTTTTCAAAATCATATTTTAATAACCTTATAGATACTAAAATACATTAAAAAATATAACACAAACAACCAAGACCTATTAGATAACTTTTTCTAACACCAAAAAATGTTTTCTACAAAATACCCTTGCTATGTTATTTAATTATAAATAACCATTCTTCTTATTTATTTTTTATAGCCTATTTACACCTGAACGAAATCTACTACTTACGAGATTTCGATCAAAATCTAGTAGATTTCAACTAGATTTTCCACACAAAACAAAATTTATTTAATCACGAGAATTTGTCGAAATCTAGTAAATTAATTGATGCAACTCTCTTTTTTGTACTAAAAATGCTAAAAAATACAACTCTGTTCAAGAAAAAAGGACATTCAAAATAAAAATATTTTTTTTTAATTATTAAATTTATTTAAGAAAATATAGGTTTTCGGCAAAACAATTTACGAGTATTATTCATACGACATACAAACTGCCACTTAAAACTTTTACTATAACTATTGTAAAACTTAGTTTTTAATTATCATAGCAATCGTTTTTTAATAACTATAAAAAGTTCATAGGAAAGTGTTTCAAGTGCAATAGGTTTGGACATCAAGCAAAAAATTATAAAACTCGTGTACCCGGTGTTGCTGATAAAATTTTGTTTCACTGCTGGGAAAAAGTTAAGTAAAGTTCATAATGATTTGACAATTACTTTTATATTAGATTCTGGAGCCAGTGATCATTTAGTTAATTAATGTTGGTACATTTCTGAGCTCAATAAACTTTGTAGTACAGTAGAAATTTATATTGCAAAAGATCGTCAATCCGTTTTGGCAGAATCAAGTGGACAATTAAAATGTACAATAGATTCAGGTTATGAAATAACAATGATTGAATTAACGAAAGCTGGTGCAAACGTAAATTTTGTTGGCAATAAAGCTGTTATTGTAAAAAATAATGAAATAATCGACTGAGGACCTTCCACAATTCGAGTTGTTCTTGCAGTAGGTTTATATAGAGATTACCAATTTCATCAACTCAACGTCAAAACTGCATTTTTGCATGGTAAGTTAGATGAAGACATATACCTTGCAGCACCAGAAGGCGTTAAATTAAAAGAGGGAATGGTACTTAAACTAAATAAGTCGTTGTATGGTCTTAAGCAAGCTGCTCGTTGCTGGAACAGCAAATTCTATCATTTTCTGCTGATTCTAGGATTTCAAAGATCAAGTTGAGATTATTGTTTATATACAAAATTTCAAAATAAAGACGTATTAATCATTGTCCTTTTTGTAGATGATTTACTTATTGCTGGAAACCAAACAGATAGTATTCAAAAACTTAAAAGACTTATCAAATAAATTTGAAATGAGTGACTGTGGCCTCTTGAAGAATTTTTTTGGTATAAAAATTGAATATGAAAAAAATCAAATTAAATTGTCTCAAAAATCAAATATCGAAAAAGTTTTATCGAAATTTGGAATGGCTGATTGCAATCCTGTAAAGACACCATGAAAAAAGGGCTTAAACTATTATATAAAGTATTAAAAATTGCAAAATTAATTAACCATACCGTGAGTTACGTGGAAGCCTTATGTATACAATGCTAAGTTGTAGGCCCGATATTTGCTGTGGCTTACATGGGACAGCTGCAACAAAATCCAAATGAAACACATTGGCAACATTTGAAAAGAATTGTTAGGTATTTAAAGGGTACAAAAAAATTAAGCTTGTATATTCTCGAAAGGATAAAACTCCTATTGTGGGATTTGCTGACGCTGATTGGGCAAATGATCCCAGGATCGAAAGTCAGTTAGTGACTATTTATTAAAAGTTTACGGATGCTGTGTCTCGTGGTCCTCAAAGAAGCAAAAAACCGTTGCAACTTCGTCAAGTGACGAAAAAACGTGTCAAGAGGATATGTAAAGATAGGATCCATAATTTCAAAAAATCAAGAAGCTGATACTTTTACCAAATCTTTAGACATTATTCACTTCAAATAACTTCGCGCTAAGATTGGAATCAACGATTAAGAGGGGGTATTGTAAAAGTTAGTTTTTAATTATCATAGCAATTGTTTTTTAATAATTTGTATGAGCTTTCAATATCGTTTTAATATCTTTTGAAAATTTTATTATTAATAATCAAACAATCAACCAATAAACTTGTAAATCATTTTTAAATAAATTCCTGAAATCAATAAAAACAAATGCCTTAAAATGATCAACTGTAAGCTTTGGTTGTACCCACCGGATCTCATCCATGAAGAAATAAGATATGAAAAAATTATAGATTTTACAGATTAATAAATAAAATTTTGAGAGAAATGAAAGTTCTTATCTATTAATAAGAGAATGTAATGATTTAAACTAATATCTAAATATAAATTATCAAGCCGAAAAGTATGTACTTAACAACATACAGACATAATTCCACTTCATACTTCTACTACATATATGTAGGCAACCATCCTAAACAACTTAAGCAACATACTTGTATCCATGTTATGTATTATAGCTTTAAAATATTTGTGTGCACAAATACACATGCATTCAAAGTATGTGTATCAATGGTAATGGAAAAATATTGAAAGTACATTAAGTATTCGTGTGTAAAATAAGTATTTATATGACATACGTACATGAATAAAAGAAATGATATGCTTTTACATCAATGCTTATGTTTCTACTTTTTTTGTTTTTTTTTTGTGACAGGCCCAAGAAACAATCCATGACAGTAAAAACTGTATTTTATACATTAAGATTTTTTTATATAGCAATTAAAAACTCATTTATAAAAAAAAGCATTAAAAGCATTAAGCTAATTGCGTTTGATATTGTATTTTTCAATTCCCATTGCAACGTTTTTTTTTAGAATAATCATTAAAAAAAATAATTTCCTATTTCATAGAAAAGCATTTTCGTACATAAAATATATGTTTAAAGGCACATATACAAACGCTTAATAAGAATATTTGCGATCTTTCACTTATAACAAATTTCCGAAAATTTCCATATCTATACTTACACGAAAAATCAAAAGTTAAAAATTTTCTACAAAAATATGCGGCAATAAAAATGTGGGAAACCCCCAAAATTAGAAAGTAAATAATAAGCCAATCGGAGTTTTCACTTTTTCATCAGCATTTGAACTTTTGAAGTATGTGTTCTTTTAAGTTTGAAAAGCAAAAATCAAGTTATATTAAGCATAAGTGCGTTAATTCACAGTCTCATGACAGTACATCAATTCAAATAAATACCGAAAAGAAAAGTGCTTGGATTTTGCTATATAAGACTGTCGTCCTTTCATTAGTGTTGAAGGCTGCGGTTCCCGTAAATTAATTCAAAAGTGTTTACAAATTGGTCGAAAGTATGGTAAAAACGTTGATTTAAACGGCTTTATTCCCAGCGTAAGGAAAACGAAAAACCCAATCGATGGCTACAGAGAAAAGAAAATAAATAAAATTATTATTATTCAAATGGTGAGGCTGAAGTTACAATTCATATGTGGAGCGACTACACTTCCAACTGAATTCGAATGTTATGTCGAATACAGCAGTTAACATAAAAAAAAACCTTTTTAAAAAATTCGATGTGACTGATATATCAAATGTGGTGTTCGTAATAGAGCGCAGAAGTAATATTTTAAGTGCACTAAGATATTTCACAAGTTTAAACTGTTCGGTCCATCTTTTTCCTAATATCCTAATCTATGTTTCGAATATAAGAATGAATAAAATACTTTAAAAAGGCCAATGAGCAGCACATTATGGAAACAATTTTGAAGAGAATTTATCCTACAATGTGGAATTCGAATTTCGCAATATTTAAGTATATTTTTGAAAATTGCACAAAGATCAATTATATTCTAGCGGATAATGTTCAAAGGCGAAGTAAGTTAAATTTTAATTATTCTGTCCTTTAAGGTTTAGTAGAGATTTGCAAGGACTTGTGTGTCTCCTACATTATGTTTCGTTATTCCATTCCTTAATAAAAGAAGTGATTTGCCATTTTCAAAATAAAGAAGTTGAAATCGAGGCTCTAAAGATTAAAATAATGTCGCACTTAGGAAAATGGAGTTCAAATTTAAATATTTCGCATAAAGCAGCATTGTTTTTATATCCTCCTGCAATATCTTTACAGTCAAATGGAATAAAAAATAATAAAATTTCGCTTAAACATACAAATATTTGTTAGAGAAGTTTTTATCGTATGAATTTTTAATTATGTTAATTTTATCAAAACTTTTTATCAGTTTTTTTTTTTACAAAACAAACAATTTAATTTTTTAAATAAAACCCGTTGAAAATGTTTTGAAAATAATCCACATATGTATATAGTCATATTAGCACTACTAAAATGCCAATATAAAGCACTTCTATTGACTGTATCACAACGATTTCAAAAGGTTTTATTTTATAGAAATATACTCTAAGTATACTCTGTATATATTCGAGTAGAAATATACACACACACCCAAGTATAAATATACCCATACTCATAAACACTTTACACTTGTAAGTGTACAAATCCATACTTTTGTCATTCTCTGGAAGGTACTTACGAGCAGGGCACACAAAAAAAGGTGCTTGCGAGTCTACATACATATGTATATTTTTTGCTCATGCATGTTTTCAGTTTCCAGCTGTCAAAATTTGTTTACTATTTCGTCTTTTGTTAACATTTTTACATCCGCCATTTTTAAAGTTCAAATCTGGGTTGCCACGGTTAAAATTACAAAAATCAGAGTCAGTATATTTAGAAAACAATAGTACGTATCTAATCAAAAACTATATTAAATATGCATTGGAAAACAAAACTTATCTGCAGTCGAACTTCTATAATTGAATTTTCTATTACTTGAATTTTTTATAAGTTAAAGCACATCTCGCAGCAACAGCATCTTGGAGAGAAATCTATCAGGTTTTGTTTCTTTAACTTGAACTTCCATAACATGAATTCCTCCATAACTTGAAGAAAAACAGTAGTATATCGTTTCTATAATTTGATTTTTTTCTAAAAAATTTTCTTTTTTCCTGGCAGTAATTACCGAATTAGCCGTTAATAGTGAATATACGTTCTTCTCAACTTAATTTGCTATAAAAATCGCAACATTTTATGCAAAATTACATTAAATTGGCAACACTGAAATTTATACATACATATGGCAGTACTATTGTTTATATTTCGGTAAAGTCTCTAAATAAAATGCATGTGCTTACATACAAAGAACAGAACAAACAATATTTTAAAAAAGTAGAACGGTACCGAAACGTAATTTAACAGTTGAAGAAAAGTTTAAATTAAGAAAAGTAATATACAGTGAATCAAGGAAAAAAGACGTGGCAGAAAAATATGGCATTTCAGCGAGTACGGTTTCTAAATATAATTTTATGAAACAGGGAAAAAATAAATAATTTTGTTTAATCTGGAACATCAAATGAAAAAAGCAAGAGAATAAAAAACCAAGATACGATATAATAGACACAGCTCTATTTACGACAACAAGAGACCGCAATACTTTGGTATTATTAAATGTTTTTAACGACAACGTTTTAATGTTTTAAAGAATATCTATGAATAACTTAGATTGAAGTAGAATCTATAAGTTGTACTGTTCAAGACTTTTTGGACATGTATAATGAATTGATTACTTCTGAATTTCCAACTGATGGAGATATAATTGGTGAATATGTCGTTGAATCAGAATCGTACTATTGAGAAATAGCAGATAGCGATGGGGACGAAGTTGACGAAACAGTTAGACAACCGTCCAGACAAGTTATAAACGATTCATTTATTCTTAAATACGAATGAAAACACAAAAGATTACTACTACAAAGCACTACACAAATTAGAATCAATTTTTGCTCAAAACAAATGTGAACAAATTCAGTCAAAAATTACTCAGTATTTTAGTAAATAAATATGTAGCAAATGTGAACAAATTCAGTCAAAAATTACTCAGTATTTCAGTAAATAAATATATAATATCTTTACAAAATTATAAATAGCTTAAAGTAATTTGGTGATAAAAAAAATGAATTGGTATTAAAAGTAGTTCTTGTTTATTTATTTTGGAACATTTTAAAATTTAATTCTTAAAGTTGAAGTTTCTATAAGTTGAATTTTTTTCCGAATAATGGTGGTTAAATTTATAGAAGTTCGACCGCATTTAGAACAGTTTCAACATTTTTTTTTATATTAATTATCGCAATTGTTGCAAAGATACCGTTATTTTTATTTTTACTAAAAAATTATAATTATATTTACATGCAAGTTAACTTCCTCTGTCGGGGGATATTAAAAAAATTAATTTTTTGAGTGGACACCGACCATCCACTAGGAAAACACGACAATTTGAGTTTTATAATACAATTTTATTTCATGACTGTTTCCGTCAATTTCCCCAGTAAGACTAACCATTAACATGATTTTTAAAATACTTATAACTAAATAATTCTGCTGACACTCCAAATTCCCAGACGAAACATGATCCCGCATTGAACCACCACCAGCATGCACGTGTGTATCGTTAACATAATTTTGTGCCGACGTTCTCTGTTAATGCACACTTGATCGTGTTAACTCCTCCCTGCGTCCCGCAGATTGAGGTTAGGTGCTGCGCTGCTTGTGCTCTGTAGCGGAAGAAGACGCACTTGAGAGTATTAAGCTTTCCAGCATAGGTAACCTAGGACTGATAAGAGGAAAAAATAGTGCAATCCGCTACTATAGAGTAGTCGTATTTTATGTCTAGATTTTCTAAATTTTTTATGTTTTGTAAATTCATATTATGAAGATAACCTATGTCAAGCTGACGACTTTCTTCTATGATGGTTGTGACGATCTGAGATAGGATTTGTATAGACGTCTCAGCTGGTATAAGTTACTTTTTTTATTTTAACTTCTTCGTTGTTAAGTCACACTGCGTAGGTTCCCGAAAGAAATTTAGTAACGTTACCGCTCTGAAGGTTGCCTTTGAAATTCGTAATGAATATGGTATTTTCCATAACAAGTTCAATAACCTCTTCTTCAGGATCGGTAGGAACATTTTGCTTCACCTCCTTTGATAAGAATTTGAATATAATCTTCAGGGAGTTTTTTCAAGCTCTCCCTCACTCACGGTATTGTTGTTGATTCGCATACATGGTTATGTGATGCGATATGTTTCCTTCTCATTCACCAACAACGTGTTAAACTACAAGTCTATAATCTTCCCTTCCTGAACGGATGGTTTGACGATGAGGTAGTTATACTCAGTGACAGGACATAAAGTAGCATTGAACCGTTTGTGCATACCCTTGGATCAGCGTACTTAATAGCGTATTGGTATTATTATTGGTGATTATTATTTTCAATGATACTTTGTTCAGACCTCAACACCGTATCCAAATATGCTGCATCTGGATTGCCAGCCAACCATTTCCAAGCTGAACCGATCCAATTAATAGAGCGTTTCTGCTCTTTATATTTACCCCTAATGGTATCTAATTGGGAAGAAATTGTATTAAAATGGAAATCAATTACCATCTTTTCTTTCTCGTCCACAGAAATTTTCTCCCGCATTGAGGTTTGAGCTAATAGACTCTCTAATTATTTTAAGTTGATTACATGAACGAGGTTAAACCTTCCATCAACCAGCCAACCTTTGCCATATTTGAATATAACCAAGTGGTATTCAAAGATTTATAGGCTGCTCACAGCCATGAACCACATGAGACTGGAATGATAAATATCGTTTTTTCTAGCTCTACGATTTGTTTGTTAGAGTGTTAGTATGATTAGAAATTAGTACAATCAAATCTATACTTCAAGTTTCTACTTATATAATATTTTACCGTTAGTAGATTCTTATTCTATTATATTCTATATTTTTATCTATTATATTCTATATTTTTCTGTCTTAATTAATTTTATCTTTTATTTCTGTTTTTATTTTATAATTTTTATTATATTTATCTTTGAGGCTGAATGCCACATCCCCCCTTTTTTGCTTTTTTTTAAATTTATATTTTTATTGTTTTTATAATTTCAGCTTTTTTTTCAATTCTTTTTTTTATTAAATTTTTGATTTTAATTTGTCTTTTTTGCTATAATTTGAGGCTTATTCTTAAAATTTTTGACCTTCTTATTTAGTTTAATGCTTTTCCAATTTTGCTCATGGCACCCATGGGGAATTGAACCCCTCCGCAAATATACGGTTTCCACTATAATTTTGTGTTCATTTGTTTATATTTTTTGCGCGGACCGTAATTTCCGAGTTATCCCTTTTAGTTTCGAGCGTTGATGGTTTAATTGCAAGAAACCTACTCGTGGATCTACTACTATCACAAATCGTCGTCCCAAAAAAAAAAAAAAAAAATCGCATTAAGGGATGCCATTGAGTTTCAAAATGATCTTGTGTTCAATTTTTCATTTTAAATATCATTCTTTACTTTTAACTTTCTTCGTAAAAAGTTAGATTTATTTTTTTTTTATTATTATTATTTCTATGTCTAGGCAATACTCTGTTTTCTCATGGTGCCCTTGGGGATTTGAACCCCTGCGTAAATACTCATACCACTAGAATTTAGGGATCATTTGTTAAGGGTATTTTGCTTTTTAGTCTTTATTACACATTTTAAGTATTTATATTTTTTCATCGTTATTTCTCATGGTACCCATGAATATTTGAATTCCTACCACTTGAATTTAGGGACCGTTTGTTCGAGGTATAAAAATTTTTTATATATATCCCCTAGGATGTAATGTGGGTCTTGAAATCTTTTTTCCAGTCCTTGTTTGCACTGCGGCCGCTTTTTCATAAAGTGGTCGATGTTTTGCTTTGATCTGCCTATTTCTGACATGAACGATACCACCCGCTTTTTAATCCTTCGATATGACACGACGCCTAGTATTCTGTTTCCCTAAGGTTGCCTCTTGCTTTTCTTTTATTGATTTTTTACCTCCCTTTTGGTAATTAATTCTTTCAGCTCTATTAAAGAAAATATCAACCGGTTTCCTATTCGTGACAGAGTGGATGGTGTTTTTGTATCGATCAGTAGCGAGAATTATAAGTTCCCTAACTCCTAAGTCATTATGTTTGACCTACAAACATCGTTAAATTTCCAATAAGGTTGAATGGAATCGTTCCACCTGTCCATTCACCTCACTACTACCTACTGGGATTAAATATACCCTGACACCAAATTGTCGAATCACGTTCATTACTATCGGGCTGATAAATCCTCACTCATTGTCAGTCAATAAAATACGTGGTGTCGAGAAGTAATTAAGGGTTTCGATAATTTTTTCTTTCGTTTGCAAGGCTGAACGATTTCTAAGAGGAGAAAGTTTCCCAAATTTTGAAAAATTATCTAAAACACTAATAAAACACTCATTTTAGAGAACAAAGATATCCATGAACAGTATTTCACAGGGATAAGAAGAAATCGGATTTGCATATTTCACAATTTTTTGTATACCTTCCTACAAGGTTTTTCATCTTAGGGAAATACTATTTTTCCAAGAGCTGTAGTTTATTTTCGTCCTTATTCCTATGTGCTTTTCTTCTATCAAGGAACAGACCGTAACTGGACAAGTTACATCTTCTACAAGTCTTTGAGTGATTCATAGCTTATAGTGTGAAAAGTGTTCTGAATAAACCTCTTGTAATAACCACAAATACTGTTCATGAATTTTAATCTCATTTAGGACTTTAGGTCTACGTTTTTCTTTCAGGATTCGTGTAAGATTTTCTTTGTTAATTTCTTCTAAAGATATGATGTGTCGGTTATAACCAGGATGAGGATTAATGTGTGCATTCATATCTGATTGGAATTGTCGTATTAAATTTGGTTGCGAAAAACATTAATGGGAGCTTCGACATGTGGAATAAAATCTGCGCAATCTTGTTCAGCGCTGTGTACGGTTCCTTCGTTAGCTGTTACAGTAGCTGAGTCCACGTTCTCTATCGTATCTTCACTAACTGTTACAGTATCTGAATTCCCACTTCCTACTCTACCTTCACTCGCAGTGTCAGTGGAGGATTCATCCGCAACATGGGCACACAGATCTGTAGATTCAGCTCTTGAAGTCCGCTCAGCTTTCACTGAGGCGGCTGAGTCTGCTTTTAAGTGAGATAAGGCGTCGGCTACTATATTGGATTTCCCTGGTTTATATATAAGTTCGAAGTTATATTCTTCCATCCTCTCCTTCCACCTTTTTAATTTCGCATTATAATTCCTGTTGCTCATGGCAAACGTCAGGGGTTGGTGATCCGTAAAAATGTGTATTTTCTTAGCTCCATACAGATAGGAGCAAAGATTGTCCAACGCCCAGACTATGGCGAGCATCTCTTTTTCGTTCACGGCATATGCCTCTGTCTTGTTCAAGGAACGAGAAATATAGGTTATTGGTTTGTCTTTTCCCATTTCTCCTTGAGACAGTACGGCACCCAAAGCACTGTTAGAAGTGTCTATCGTAAGATTAAATGGTTTGTCAAAGTCCGGGAAGGCTAATTCTCCGATGACATGAGCAATTCTTTAAGCTCATTAAATGCTTGTAGCTCTTCTTCCCCGAGAATAATTTTAATTTTTTTGATTGATTGGCCTTAACTTGTGCCATCTCGCCACGAGTGAGATTGGTAAGGGTTTAGCTACCTTGGAAAAGTCCTTAATGAACCTCCTATAATAGGATGTTAATCCTAGAAAGCTTTTAAGCTCTTTTAGAGTTCCGGGTGGCAAAATGTCAAGGATTGCTTTCACCTTTTTCTTATCAGGCAGTATACCATCCTTAGTGACAACATAACCAAGGAATTCGACCTCGGTTTTTATAAAAGCAGGTTTTTCTAAATTAACCCTAAGGTGAGCGTCTTTCCTAAGGTTTTCAAAGTGTTCTTTAGAAGTACTTCCGTAGACTATTATGTCGCCTATATAGATATAACATATCTTTCCTATACAACTTTGCAGGACGTCATTTACCATACGTTGAAAAATGGCAGGCGCATTTCGTAGGCCGAAGGGTAGCCTCGAAAACTCATATTTTCCGTTCATTGTGGAAAAGGCTGTTTTTGGAATATCCCTTGAATTCATTGGAACCTGATGAAAACCTGAAGTGAGGTCAAGGGTTGTAAAATATTTCACTTTGCCATGGCTCGCCAAATTGAATTTATGTCTGGAATTTGGTATGTGTCGGGTATCGTAACAGTATTTAATCTCTTGAAGTCTACTACCATCCGATATTGTTTCTCTCCATTTGGTTTAGGTTTCTTTGGGACCACACAAATGGTAGAGTTGTAAGGACCTTTTGATGGCCGAATTATATTATTATCTAGAAGTTCTTTTATTTATCTGTCCACCTCAGCTCGTATACAAGCAGGATAAAGATAACTTTTTGAGTATATTGGCTCATCAGTGGTACACCGTATTTCGGCTTTAATAGAGGTTGCTGCTAGTTCGTTATTTATTGGTCCAAATATGTCTCTAAACTCAGATATAAGGTCAGTTAATGTAATACATGATGGAAGCTCGTTAAGTTCGTTTAATGTTTGATCCCTGGCGAGATTGTCAGTGTATTATTTTTATGGTCTATTATGGATTGAAGCTCACGTAGAGTATCGTCACCTATTATACCATTGAAGGATGTGAATCCCGGTAATACATAGAAGGTAATTGTGGTATCGTTACCAAATGGAGCAAAGAATTTTCCTTGTACTTTCTCATTAATTTGTATTCTTCCTGAAGCAGTACGAACAAAAAATGGTTTATCTAATTTTTTGGAACTAGGGCATAAGGCTGGCTCAACAAAGTTTTTGATGGCCCCTGTGTCTATTAGAAATATTATTACTGAGCCATTCTTTAATTTATTAATTATGTACGGTAAGCCGGAAAGGCATGAGACCGAAAATTTATTTCGTCGTCGGCCTGTTCGCCCTCATTGTCTGGACACTCTTCTTGTGTCATGTTAAAAAGTCTTAGTTGTTTAAACGGGTGTTGGGCTGACACGGGGCGAACCTGCTCTGAAAAGGCCTGCCTTTTATTGTTATTCCATTGCCGATTTCCGGTTCTCCTAAATTACGTGCTTTGATGTGCATGGTTCTGATCTGAGGGGAGCAGGCTGTTGCAAAGCACGCCGTGGCTCAAATTGTCGGTTTACAAAAGGGTTCGCTTGAGGTTGATACCGATTTTTTGGTACAAACCTTTGGAAGGAAGCTTGGTTTTGAGTCTTACTTGGGTGGTGATTTGGAAAATAACTGCATCCTATTGGAACTTGGACTCTGTTCTGACTATTGATTGAATGCAAGGAGAGCTGGCTCCTGTAATTTGTATTTCTTAATTCTAGACATTGTGAATATGCTTCAGGGAGTGTCTTAGGTTTCATGAGCATTATCATTTTTTACAGCTCGCCATTGAGACCCCTTATGAAAACTTCTAGAGTCCTGTTCCAATAGGTCTCTATTAAGACATTAGTTGTTTCCTCAGAGTAGGTTTATGTTTTTAATTTATTTATAATCAAGGAGAACTGATGATTGATTGTGGCGTAGAACTCATCTACGCTCATACCCTTCTGGGTTAGTTGACTTAATTGATGTTCTAAGGTGCGAACATCACGTTTGTCTGCGTAATGCAGAGAAAGGCAGTTTTTTATCGATGCCCAATGTTCTTCGAATATGTTGTAGGAGGTAAGGGCTGCATCAGCCTTTCCTCTACATTTTCGGCGTATAGCCTGGACAATAGACCTTTATATCGGCTTCTGCCGAACGTTTCGTAATCTTTCAGGATACTCTACACGCTATGTATCCAAGATGCATACTGCGTGGGATCACCTTCAGCGTTCTCTGGTCGAGAGTTCTCAGCTGAGTTAGGACAGCGTTTAGGGCGCCAGTTAACTCCGTTACCTTAGATTATAAACGTTCCCTACTTACATAAGTTTAATGCACATAGAAAATCGTTTCCGAGGACGAAATTTCTTTTATTTTGGCTACTTTTAAAACTTTACAGGATCTCTCTTCTATATTTCTGAAGTCACTTTTCAAGAATATGCCTTTTAATATTTGTCCTTTTTTTATAAATTTACTTATATTTCCTTGGATCGAATTTCTACTAAATTGTCACTAGGTTTTTTATATTTTGTTTTTCTTTTTATTTTGCACGACGGGTGTCTTTTTACAGGTAGGCGGGTGTCTTACCTACCATACCACAGCGACAGTATTTCTCAGAAAAAACTGGAAGTTTACAAAATTTTAAAAGTTTTGAAGTAGAGGTGCATTTAAGAATTTTGAGGAAATATGCAGTTTTTACACTGCATTCAGACGTTTTTCTGATTTAGTTTCTAGATTAAATGTTTTTGAATTTGAGAAAAAAGACAAATAAAAATTAACGAAAAATTATACACAAAGGACAAAAAAGCTAAAACATATTTAACTTGTTTATACAAATACATATGCATGTAAATATATTGTTTATAATTTTCTTACTAAAAATAAAAATAACGGTATCGTTGCAACAATTGCGATAATTAATTTTAAAAATTTGTTTAAACTGTTCTAAATGCAGTCGAACTTCTATAAATTTAACCACCATTATCCAGAAAAAAATTCGACTTATAGAAACTTCAACTTTAAGGATTAAATTGTAATATGTTCCAAATTAAATAAACAACAACTACTTTTAATACCATTAATTTTTTTACCACCGAATTACGTTAAGCTATTTCTAATTTTGTAAAGGTACTATTACTGAGTAATTTTTGACTGAATTTGTTCACATTTGCTTTGAGCAAAAATTGATTCTAATTTGTGTAGTGCTTTGTAGTAGTCATCTTTTGTGTTTTCATTCGTATTTAAGAATAAATGAATCGTTTATAACTTGTCTGGACGGTTGTCTAACTGTTTCGTCAACTTCATCCCCATCGCTATCTACTATTTCTCAAGAGTACGATTCTGATTCGACAACATATTCATCAATTATATCTTCGTCAGTTGGAAATTCAGAAGTAATCAATTCATTATACATGTCCAAAAAGTCTTGAACAGTACAACTTATAGATTCTACTTCGTTTTAAGTTATTCATATATATATTTTTAAAACATTTTCGTTGTCGTTAAAAACATTTAATAATACCAAAGTATTGCGGTCTCTTGTTGTCGTAAATAGAGCTGTGTCTATTATATCGTATCTTGGTTTTTTTATTCTCTTGCTTTTTTCATTTGATGTTCCAGATTAAATAAAATTATTTTTTTCCCTGTTTCATAAAATTATATTTAGAAACCGTACTCGCTGAAATGCCATATTTTTCTGCCGCGTCTTTTTTCATTGATTCACTGCATATTACTTTTCTTAATTTAAACTTTTCTTCAACTGTTAAATTACGTTTCGGTACCGTTCGACTTTTTTAAAATATTGTTTGTTCTTTCTTTTCAATTAGCTCAAAGAAATTTGTACGTAAGCACATGCATTTTATTTAGAGACTTTACCGAAATATAAATAATAGTACTGCCATATGTATTATAAATTTCAGTGTTGCCAATTGAATGTAATTTTGCATAAAATGTTGCAATTTCTATAGCAAATTAAGTTGAAAAGAACGTATATTCACTATTAGCGTCTAATTCGGTAATTACTGCCAGGAAAAAAGAAAATTTGTTAGAAAAAAATCAAATTATAGAAACGATATACTACTGTTTTTCTTCAAGTTATGGAGGAATACATGTTATGGAAGTTCAAGTTAAAGAAACAAAACCTGATAGAATTTCTCTCCAAGATGCTGTTGCTGCGAGATGTGCTTTAACTTATTAAAAATTCAAGTAATAAAAAATTCAATTATAGAAGTTCGACTGCAGATAAGTTTTGCTTTCCAATGCATATTTAATATAGTTTTTAATTAGATACGTACTATTGTTTTCTAAATATACTGACTCTGATTTTTGCAATCTTAAACGTGGCAACCCAGATTTGAAATTTAGAAATGGCGGGTGTAAAAATGTTAACAAAAGACGAAATAGTAAACAAATTTTGACAGCTGGAAACTGAAAACATGCATGAGCAAAAAATATACATATGTATGTAGATTCGCAAGCACCTTCTTTAGTGTGCCCTGCTCGTATGTACCTTCCAGAGAATGACAAAAGTATGAATTTGTACACTTATAAATGTAAAGTGTTAATGAGCATGGGTATATTTATACTTGGGTGTGCGTGTATACTTCTACTCGAATATATACAGAGTATACTTAGAGTATATTTCTATAAAATAAAACCTTTTGAAATCGTTGTGATACAGTCAATAGAAGTGCTTTATATTGGCATTTTAGTAGTGCTAATATGACTATATACATATGTGGACTATTTTCCAAATATTTTCAACGGTTTTTATTTAAAAAACTAAATTGTTTGTTTTGTAAAAAAATAAAAACTGATAAAAAGTTGTGATAAAATAAACATCATTAAAAATTCATACGATAAAAACTTCTCTAACAAATATTTGTACGTTTAAGCGAAATTTTATTATTTTTTATTCCATTTGTTTGTAAAGATATTGCAGGAGGATATAAAAACAATGCTGCTTTATGCGAAATATTTAAATTAGAACTCAATTTTTCTAAGCGCGACATTATTTTAGTCTTTAGAGCCTCGATTTCAATTCTTTATTTTGAAAATGGCAAATCACTTTTCTTTTATTAAGAAATGGAATAACGAAACATAAGAACAGAATATATATATATATATATATATATATATATATATATGTAAATATATGTATATATATATATATATATATATATATATATATATATATATATATATATATATATATATATATATATATATATATATGTGTAAACCCCAAGAATCTCTGTACAGCTTACTGATTCTGCGACAAAGGAAAATGGGACACAGCCTGTGTCTTTTCCTCTAAAGGTTTAATCGTCGAGTCCTCAATGATATAGTCCAGAAAATTTAGAAAATTTAATTTTAAAATCAAGTGTTTTATTTTATTTCGAAGGAATAACTAAATTTCTACAAAATTGAAGGCTCAACCGAGATTGACCCAAGTGTTTGTGTTGTGAAGATAAATGAAGAAGTATGAAATTGTTTGCTGTATTCTTTAAAGAGTGAAAAAAAAACTGAAAAATATATACATACGTATATATAAAGCTAATAAATGGGACTAGTGATATTTTTCAAAAATATTCGGTGCATATGATGAAACGATGAGATGCCAAATTTTGTTAACTAAAAAAAAAATTAAGCATAAAAAGAGTCAAAGTGAGAAAAATAAACAGAATAACAATAGAAGACAATAAAAAGTGGTGCATCTTTAAATATTTAAGTACATACGTACATACATACGTGTATAAACATTTGATGCCAGCCAACGACAGAATAAAGTGCGGTACCAGTGAACGCAAAAACAATAACAATAAACATATAAAATAAAATCGTTAAATTTTAAAATTCTGCGCGCAGAGGCAATACAAAAAAAAAAGATATGAAAAAGAGAGAACAATAAATAGAAATTGCAGAAGTGAGAAGTTTCTTTTTTTTGTCCTTTTCGAAATAAGATAATAAAACGAAAAGACAATCTTATAAAAGAAAAACAATAAGAACAATAACGTTTTGCAAATTTATATAACCAGTGCGAAAAGCAAACAGCGCAACCAAAACAATAGATAGATGTTTTTTTTTTTTTTTTTTTTTTTTTGGGAAGAGAGGAGAGAAAAGAAAAACAACAGCCTGCTACGTGTAAGAACAATCTCTATTTTGAAAGATAGATAAAAAGTTCGATGAAAAGAGAAGGAAAATTATTCTTGTGAAATCTAGAAGTTTATAGAAGCTTTATTTTTTGACAATAGATGATTTGAGAACAAGACCTTTTTTTGAGAAGAATAGAAACTAATAGAAGTTTATAGAAGAAGTTAATTTACTTGAATTTAAATGTTTTGGTGTAAAAAGAAAGAAATAAAAATAAATAAAAAAAATTAATACAGAGATGTAAAGTAATGAAATAACTAAATATAAAAGTTAAGATTGAAGAGGAAATTTAAGATTAATTAATTAATTGATACATTTAAAATTCTTATTTTTTGTTTGAAAATAAAAGTTAAAAAATAATTTGTTTCTTAAAGCTTTATTTTTTTTCTATTATTATTATTCCACCCTATACAAAATCTTTATTAATTGCAATTTTTATTTTATATACTACTCAATATTGAAATTTCTTAGTATCGTTAAGCACTATTTTATTTAATAATTTTAATAATAAATAATAGAATTTATATATATATATAAATAATGGAATTTTGTCTTTTATTAAATATTGTCTTACATACATAAGCCATTCATATATTTGAAAATATTTATAACTAATTGATATTCTTAAGTATAAATTTTGTCGTCGGGGACGGACAGAGACGAAACCTTTAGTTTGAATGTGGAGGGCTAAGTTGGATGAGTTAGGGCTTTATAAGACGGGAAACAAGAATGCTTTGCAGGATAGACTTTTAGATAATTTTAGGTTATGGACCGATAACGAAGGTTCTAATTATGGTGAAGCTGTTGATGTTGCTCCAGCGGCACAGAGTAATTTTACATTAAGGGACGTGCAGGATTCGGTCTCAGCTTTTTCGGGAGACGGTCTCCCTGAAATTGGGCAATGGGTAGACGAGTTCGAAGACTGTTCATATGCTGTAAAATGGAATGACCTTCAAAAGTATATATACGCCAAACAATTGTTGATAGGGGCTGCTAGGACTTTTGCCAGAAGCATATCTGGTATAAGGGACTGGTGCTCCTTGAAGCAGGCATTGGTAAAGGAGTTTGGGAAAAAGTTGTCATCATTGGAGGTTCATAAGGTGTTGAGATATCTGAGAAAAAAACAAGGTAAAACTGCGCGAATACTTGTATAGCCTACGTGAGATCGGAAATCCTATCGGTTTGGACGAACAAAGCTTAATTTAGTTTTTTACAGAAGGTATAGGGGATTTAAGGGCGAACAAGATGATTTTATACGAGGCAAAAAATTTGGACGAATTAAAAGAGAAGATAAGCATATACGAGAAAATAAGGTCACTGGAGTGGAGTCATCAAGCCTGAAGGGAGAGCGAGTACGATATTTTTCTAAAAGTTTTACAAATGACAAAGAAGAAAGTCGATGTTTCGATTGCGGCAATAAAGGACACTTATCTAACGCGTGTACCAGCACCCAAGTTAAATGCTTTAATTGCCATTGTGTTCGATATAAATCGTTTGAATGTAAAGTGAAAAAGGAAAAGAATGAAAGTGGACCTACTCCGCGTAGTAATATAAGTCGTGGTAACGTTATATGTTAGCTGAAAATGTAATTCCGTCAAGAAGAATATTTAAGGATATTACCATATTGGGAAAAACTGTTTCTGCCATAGTGGATACGGAAAGTGACAACTGGGCGATTCTTAACGACACATTATTTTTATTCGACGATATTGAACTCAGACCGGAGATTAAAACTTAATTGGAATAGGCGGAAAAAATATAACTACAGTGGGTAATTTTGTGGCGAAGTCAGCTTAGACGATGTTGAATTGGATATTACATTCCATGTTTGTAGAGAATGTGATATTTTATATTCGGTTGTATTGGGAAACGTCATCAATTACTGTCATTGGGAAATTGTCTCTTTCTGTTTTCTCGTTTAGTTTGCGGTAGTCGCACCAAAGTCGTTTGATTCCATCTTTTTTTGAGGCTAGTACTACCGGCGCAGCATATTCAGAACAGCTGGGTCTTATAATTTTTTCCTCCAGCCACTCTTTCACTTGCTCATTTACTAGAAGTTGGTCAGTATATGGCATTCTTCTGGGCCTTTATGCCACAGGTACTTCGTCACTCAATATAATTTTCATTTTCACGGGGTACGTCTTAGGTTTGGTAGGTCTAGAGGTTCTAATCAAGTTCTCCAATTCCATGCGAATATCTTCCTTTAAGTACTGAATATCCAATTGATTGTTGCTTTCATCTTCCAGGGATACAGAATGAACGATGTCTCCAAACTCATTTTGTAATTCGCCGATTGTGCTGGCATTTTCTCTAGTACTCACCTCCTGTATTTCTGACAAATGATCCCTATAACGGAATTCCGCCCTATCCGAATTTATCACCATATCGACCTGTTCAAATATGTCGTTTCCCAATACAACCGAATATAAAATATCACATTCTCTACAAACATGGAATGTAATATCCAATTCAACATCGTCTAAGCTGACTTCGCCACAAAATTACCCACTGTAGTTATATTTTTTCCGCCTATTCCAATTAAGTTTTAATCTCCGGTCTGAGTTCAATATCGTCGAATAAAAATAATGTGTCGTAAAGAATCGCCCAGTTGTCACTTTCCGTATCCACTATGGCAGAAACAGTTTTTCCCAATATGGTAATATCCTTAAATATTCTTCTTGACGGAATTACATTTTCAGCTAACATATAACGTTACCACGACTTATATTACTACGCGGAGTAGGTCCACTTTCATTCTTTTCCTTTTTCACTTTACATTCAAACGATTTATATCGAACACAATGGCAATTAAAGCATTTAACTTGGGTGCTGGTACACGCGTTAGATAAGTGTCCTTTATTGCCGCAATCGAAACATCGACTTTCTTCTTTGTCATTTGTAAAACTTTTAGAAAAATATCGTACTCGCTCTCCCTTCAGGCTTGATGACTCCACTCCAGTGACCTTATTTTCTCGTATATGCTTATCTTCTCTTTTAATTCGTCCCAATTTTTTGCCTCGTATAAAATCATCTTGTTCGCCCTTAAATCCCCTATACCTTCTGTAAAAAACTAAATTAAGCTTTGTTCGTCCAAACCGATAGGATTTCCGATCTCACGTAGGCTATACAAGTATTCGCGCAGTTTTACCTTGTTTTTTTCTCAGATATCTCAACACCTTATGAACCTCCAATGATGACAACTTTTTCCCAAACTCCTTTACCAATGCCTGCTTCAAGGAGCACCAGTCCCTTATACCAGATATGCTTCTGGCAAAAGTCCTAGCAGCCCCTATCAACAATTGTTTGGCGTATATATACTTTTGAAGGTCATTCCATTTTACAGCATATGAACAGTCTTCGAACTCGTCTACCCATTGCCCAATTTCAGGGAGACCGTCTCCCGAAAAAGCTGAGACCGAATCCTGCACGTCCCTTAATGTAAAATTACTCTGTGCCGCTGGAGCAACATCAACAGCTTCACCATAATTAGAACCTTCGTTATCGGTCCATAACCTAAAATTATCTAAAAGTCTATCCTGCAAAGCATTCTTGTTTCCCGTCTTATAAAGCCCTAACTCATCCAACTTAGCCCTCCACATTCAAACTAAAGGTTTCGTCTCTGTCCGTCCCCGACGACAAAATTTATACTTAAGAATATCAATTAGTTATAAATATTTTCAAATATATGAATGGCTTATGTATGTAAGACAATATTTAATAAAAGACAAAATTCCATTATTTATATATATAAATTCTATTATTTATTATTAAAATTATTAAATAAAATAGTGCTTAACGATACTAAGAAATTTCAATATTGAGTAGTATATAAAATAAAAATTGCAATTAATAAAGATTTTGTATAGGGTGGAATAATAATAATAGAAAAAAAATAAAGCTTTAAGAAACAAATTATTTTTTAACTTTTATTTTCAAACAAAAAATAAGAATTTTAAATGCATCAATTAATTAATTAATCTTAAATTTCCTCTTCAATCTTAACTTTTATATTTAGTTATTTCATTACTTTACATCTCTGTATTAATTTTTTTTATTTATTTTTATTTCTTTCTTTTTACACCAAAACATTTAAATTCAAGTAAATTAACTTCTTCTATAAACTTCTATTAGTTTCTATTCTTCTCAAAAAAAGGTCTTGTTCTCAAATCATCTATTGTCAAAAAATAAAGCTTCTATAAACTTCTAGATTTCACAAGAATAATTTTCCTTCTCTTTTCATCGAACTTTTTATCTATCTTTCAAAATAGAGATTGTTCTTACACGTAGCAGGCTGTTGTTTTTCTTTTCTCTCCTCTCTTCCCAAAAAAAAAAAAAAAAAAAAAAAAAAAACATCTATCTATTGTTTTGGTTGCGCTGTTTGCTTTTCGCACTGGTTATATAAATTTGCAAAACGTTATTGTTCTTATTGTTTTTCTTTTATAAGATTGTCTTTTCGTTTTATTATCTTATTTCGAAAAGGACAAAAAAAAGAAACTTCTCACTTCTGCAATTTCTATTTATTGTTCTCTCTTTTTCATATCTTTTTTTTTTGTATTGCCTCTGCGCGCAGAATTTTAAAATTTAACGATTTTATTTTATATGTTTATTGTTATTGTTTTTGCGTTCACTGGTACCGCACTTTATTCTGTCGTTGGCTGGCATCAAATGTTTATACACGTATGTATGTACGTATGTACTTAAATATTTAAAGATGCACCACTTTTTATTGTCTTCTATTGTTATTCTGTTTATTTTTCTCACTTTGACTCTTTTTATGCTTAATTTTTTTTTTGTTAACAAAATTTGGCATCTCATCGTTTCATCATATGCACCGAATATTTTTGAAAAATATCACTAGTCCCATTTATTAGCTTTATATATACGTATGTATATATTTTTCAGTTTTTTTTTCACTCTTTAATAGAATACAGCAAACAATTTCTTACTTCTTCATTTATCTTCACAACACAAACACTTGGGTCAATCTCGGTTGAGCCTTCAATTTTGTAGAAATTTAGTTATTCCTTCGAAATAAAATAAAACACTTGATTATTATTTTAATATACTTATATTTCATTTCTATATATTTAGATATTATTTTAAGTATAATTTTAACGGATTGCCAATTAAAGTATTTTTACATAAAACTTATGCCGCTCCGTCTATTCTCTTCGCCTTTCTCTAAGCGACTGACTCTTACTTGACTTTACACTTCTGTTCTTGCCTAACTCACATCTTACATTTATCTTTATATACATTTCGTCTGTCCTTAAAGTCTACTCTCTTTCATCCTATACTAATCCCACACACACACACACACACACACACACACACACACACATATATATATATATATATATATATATATATATATATATATATATATATATATATATATATATATATGTATATAAGTGAAGTTATAAAACAAAAGGTTTATCCAACAAAATACTGAATTTTATATAAAACCATTTTTCTAATGTATTATATATATATATATATATATATATATATATATATATATATATATATATATTTATATATATATATTTATATAAATATATATATATATATATATATATATATATATATATATATATATAAATATATATACATATATATATATATATATATATACCATATATATATATATATATATATATATATATATACCCTATATATATATATATATATATATATATATATTATAAAAAATATATATATATTATGAAATAGTAAATAGTAAAATAGTAAAAAACATGTCAAACCGTCTAAGTGAAGTTATAAAACAAAAGGTTTATCCAACAAAATACTGAATTTTATATAAAACCATTTTTCTAATGTATTATTTGTTACTTTTCAAAGAAAACCGAATATTATTGACGCGCAATATTTAATGCTACCTGAATTAATTTAGTTTTTTTGTTATATTGTTATTCTTTTTTTCTAAATACAAATGTGAACTTTCAAGTGTCTAAATAAACTATTAATGAAAAGAAAAAAATGTTGAAAAAGATATACATTTAGCTTAAGACGAATCAGTTAAACATATCTCTTTAATAAAACCGAATATTAATGACACTAACTGTATATATATAGGGTAATATTCAGCTACGTTTTTAGCTTATGAGTACATGAAGATCGAAAAACCGGTGTAGTAATATTGAATTGGTTGTGATTTTTTAAAGATATACAAAATGTTCTGTTTTATTTAATGAAGTAGATGTACTAATAAAGGTAAATAAAAAATGTGGAACAATATTTAATATTAATTTTAACCAAAAACATTGTCAGAACACAATAATAAAGCAAATTAAAAAATTTACAACTCAGGTCGAAAAAAAGAGATAGCTATATTATGTTAATACTTACTAGCTCGTGTATCCCTACTGAGTTGTAAAACTTGTTGTAGGGTTGTTGTTATATTTGTTGGTGACTTGTCATTGTATCACTGTGATTTTTACATCCGTCATTTTTAAAGTTCAAATCTGGGTTGCCAGGCTTAAAATTACAAAAATCAGAATCTGTACGATTATGAAACAATAGCCCGTATCTAATTGAAAACTATATTAAATATGTAACGACAAACAAATCTTATTCTATTTAGAATAGTTTAAACAAATTTTTTAAATTAATTATCGCAATTGCTGCAAAATATACCGTTATTTTTATTTTTATTAAAAATAAATTGTAGACAATATACATGCATATGTATGTACCTCTGTAAACAATTAAGTATGTTTGTAGGTTTTTGCCCTTTGTGTATATTTTTTCGTTTATTTTTCTCTTTTCTTTAATTCAAAAACATCTAAAAAAATAAATCAGTTCAAACGTCTGAATGTCTTATAAAAATTGCATATTTTCTCAAAATTCTTAACTGCACTTCTATTTCAAAACTTTTAAAATTTTTAAGCTTCAAGTTTTTTCGAACAGATTAGGTAAAATGAATACTGATGAATACTGCCGCTACGGTATGGTAGGTAAGACACCCGCCTACCAACCAGAAGGACCTCGGTTCATCTAAAAAAGAAAAGGTTTTTTCAACATCGGAATCACCTCATAATAATAGCTAATTTCATATATATATGCTAGACATATATATGTATATACTCACCAATAAAAATATTCACATCAATATTTTTAATTGAAAATATCTCGGCTATATAAGTGAAATCAGTAAATGAAATATTAAAATCTAATTTGAATATACTCAGCTTTTGGAATTTTTTAACCTTCATTTCAAAACACTCTTCAGCATAAGATCCTAATGATATTCCATATCTATGTAAAATTTAGTATTACTTTTATTTGATACATCGATACAAAAAATAAATAAAGAACTTTCTGATAAAACAAAACGTTTGGCAGCCCTATACTTTATCCGCTGTCGTTGACGCATTCAAAAATGGGAAAAACCGTTGTTCTTGTTATTGTTGTTATAGATCTGCATGTACCTCACTTATTGTGCCATGGGAACTACATTTATTTCTTATATCATGATGAGACCAACGAATTAAAAACAGTGTGATCGTATTAGCTTTTTTAACCCTAATTTAGCTTTTTTATGTTCGATTTAGCTTCGACATTTTTCATTTAGCTTTTAGCTTTTTTTAGCCAAGACAAGACAATAGAACAAAAATAATAAATAATACAATCATTGTAAAGTTTTTTATCGAAAAACAATAAAATTGTTGCATCAGAAACAATAGTTTTTTAGTAAATTCATATTCTTTTTGATATGAGTTTGACAGAAAAGTTGAAAATATTTCTTTTTGTAGTATTAATTTTTAAGGAAATTTAATACAAAGAAAGGGTTTTGTGTTTATCTCTTAAAATGTTGTCTTTTGAAAATCCTTGATATTTCTTAATTTTAAACGACGTTTAGCGACAAGGAAGAGAAGAAGTGCAACATTTCTTTGTCAGAAAAGATAATACCATAAGTAATTAAACAAGAAATTAATTTAATTATAAATTTGTTTCTTTCTCGAAAAGTGTTACTACCATAGTAATGAAATTTACATTTTTTCTGTTTTTTTCTTTACTATTGTGAACTTAATCGCCTGTGTTGTGTTTCTTATTCATATAAATTTTTTCTATAAATCGTACAAAACTAATTTGATTGTACAAATTGAGCACTTGCTTAAATGATGACATTTAAATTTACATTTATGGTCAATGGAGTTCTTTAAATTGTGGCTAGTGTAAAAATATTTATTTTTTAGGTGCATAAGTACGGGGAATGGAAAAATGGAAAAGAATGAGGATATTTAATGAAAGAAATCTTAATTAAGGTTAGATTATTACAATGCCGATTGACATTTTCGATTTGCCGAACATTGTCTGGGAACTTTCAATTCATGCACCTCTGAGACAGGATTCTAACATTTTTCAGGTTCTCCACAACTCTCATAATATAAGATAATTTATTAGCCAAGGGCTAATAATAAAATTAACTAAATAAAATCAAAATATACCAACAATTTTTTCTACAACCTTATTTAAGACCTCCTTTACTCATCCCATGTTACCCAAGAATCTATGTACGTGTATACTTACATATACACATTACAAACGAGATTAACATTCCCCTTTATACTGATCATATCAGTTTTTGGGCCACCTATTTGTTTTTATAAGGAAAATACAAAGACGTTTGAAGTAGATGATAAGTGTTGGCAATAAAAAATTGCTTATAATAGAAAATTGCGTGTCATTTCAGACGAAAAAGTTTAGTCGTCTCCGATGTACTTTTAATTTTAACAAAATTTGTTCAACCAAAACTATTTCTTAGTTTTATTCGCATATTTTTAGGTTTGTCAATTTAATAGATTTTTAGTATTAAGTGACAACTCATATGACTTATATGGCCCGTTTTCCCCAGGCTCAATCTTGAAAAACATAATAGCCTTTTTCGTTAGCTGGACCATATCTTTAAAATTTCAACAAAATCGGTTTAGTCATATACGAGTGATTGGCAAACAAACAAATTTATAATATATGTATATGGATTTGAAAAATGTACGAAACTGAAAATTATATACATTAATGTATTTCATTTGAGTTCTTATTGAAATTCGTTCAATTAATAGTTTGACTTTTATGCTGATCAAATTGGTTTAAAAGTGATATCTAGTTTATCACCTAAAAAATTGTCTTTACTTTAGATTTAAAGAAAACAATTTATAGAGTGCTCGTATATTAATTAACCTTACCTAACTAAAAAATATATGTTAAAAAACAACACTGCTTAGAAGTCAGTTGGGAATTGACGGAGTTATTAATTTTTTTAGTAAAACAACTCACGTTATTAGCTTATAAGTGCGTGAAGGTCAGAGAAATCGGTTTTTTACCCGTAACTCGAGATTTTGGAGGTGTTTCGAAAATTTCAAAAACAGATCCTTGTTTTACTCGGCAGCACCTATCAGAAAAATAGTATTACTTCCCAAGTATTTTTTGTTGCACCGTATTATAAATGTTAGCTCACAATTTTAAATTTAAATCGAAATATATTTGTATAAATATTGTATTTTACCAGTTTACTTCGAAAAATATTTTATATATATTGAGAACGCTGTAATGTCTTTATTTGATATGACGATTCAAAAAATTTAAGATAAAACCTGTACAGCAGAAAATAAGCAGAAATCAGTGCATTTACTGATAAAACAAAACGTAAGGCGAATTGAATAAGGTGGAGTTGCCATTACAACAACGAATTTTTTAACAAAAACCACGGAAATTTGTTGCTTTTTTCAGCTTTTTTGTTGTGTTTCCACCATGTCAAACTAAATGACAGAAATGACATTTGCGTTAAATATTTGACATTTTCTTTTGCAAAACTGACGTTTCTATTTTTTTAATCACAATTTCATTTGTTATGAAATTCTTCATAGAAGACGCAGTGTTTGGATTCAATTTTAACTATTGATGGTTTTCTTGCCGACATTGTATCCGTTTGAGTTGTGCAAACAGTGCAATTTGTGAGGAAATACAATCAAGTAGTGTCACAATGTATACAGTGTGGACACCAATGACAGCTCAAAAAGCGAAAATCAGCTGTTTCTTTTGTCTACAACAATTTACAACTCAGCTGGAGTAAAAGAGAAAGCAACATTATTTTCCGTAAGAAAATAAAGCAGTGCGAAAAGCACAAAATATATATGCTTTTTCGTATGTGTATGCAAAAAAAGAAGTAAATAAATATAAAAATTATTGTAGTAAAATTGTATTTGTTGTGTTTTTTTTAGATTGCATATAAAAAATTTGCTGTTTTATTTAATGATGAATGAATTTGCAACTAATAAAGGTAAGTAAAAAATGTGGAATAAAATTTAATATTATTTTTAACCAAAAACATTGTTTTTTATGTGCCACATCTGGAATCGTGAATCTTGTTTGCCGGGCTTGGATAAATATAATGAACTTATTTTCAATGAGTCCTAAATCAACAAACAACAAAGAAATTAAAAAACAGTTATTCACGAATATTTTATTTATAGAAGGCTGAAATAAAATAAATAATAACAAACATACATAAAAATATACATTAAACAATTTTAAAAAAACCTATTAGTTTCTAAGATTGAATTTTTAGTTATAAGTAGAATTTTACAGAAATAAAGACGAAATTTAAACTATAACATTTTTTTCTTTAAATATTTCAAAGAATACCTGTGTTAGTATAAAATCTTAATACTGTTTTTTTTATGTTAAGACTTATGAAAAGAATTTCAAATTTTTGAAATATATGTAATGAATGCAAAAAGATGTAAAACAAGTAGATAACATAAATCGAAATTAGTTTTACCACGAAATTAGGAAAGGCAAAGGATTTTTATAATTACAAACAAATAGAACAATGAATTTTTTATACAATAAATTGCAGTTTATAGAAAATATTTCAAACTTTCTAATAGTGGTTTTAATAAAGCATTCTGAACTATTTATAAGAAGCAAAACTATTTTAAATAAAATATCCTTTACAATTGATGTTGTTGTTTGTTGGAGTTAGGGCAAGTAGTTGTTGTTGATACGACATCATTAATAAACAATTTTTTTGATCTTGTACACGTTCATTCACTGTTTGAGAACTACCCTTACGAACACGTTCAATAAGACCCTTATAGAAAGTAGAGAATTGAACGCATTTTAACCCGTTGAAAAAATGCACAAAGCTCCTCGGAAATGAAACAATTTGATTTTAACCACTTTGAAGGATATTCTTATCCTATGCTCTAAAAATTGGGAAAGCTACAAAAGAAAAACTCCAAAAGATTTACCTACATAGCTTTAAGGATAGAGGACAAACAAAATCAAGTAAAATGTTTCAAATTCAAATTACTGGATATCTACAATGAAGTAATTACCTGAAGCAAATGCAAGTAAATCTGCATTTTGACGTACTATTATCATTTTAAACTTACAAAAGAGTGCTAAAGATTTGCTATTGTTGGTCATGTTGGCTTTTAACTAAAACAATTTTAGAGCCTTTAACTGTTGTTGTTGTCATACCGAGCCAACCGTTTATAGTTAAGGCTTTTCAGTTTTCGTTTTCGTTAATGGATGTCCACTGATTTAAATAGTACGTCTAAATGCTGACTTAATTACATTTACTCCAGATAAATGCTTGGTTTTATAGATCGACTTGAATTTGAAGTAGTTCATCTGTTTGTCGCGGTATTTTTTCTCATGGAGTTTTGCACTTCGTTGTATGTATTAATATGTACATATGCACTTACCTCGACATATACCGCGTCTTGTTGCAGGAAACATATTTATGAATTTCGTCTTCATCTTCCATTTTATGATGTGTTTCTTGATCCCCGAAAAACATTACATTATAATTATTTTTAAATCGTTTATAAGACATAATACTCACATTTTGCTTTTCTGCTACACTCCAAAATTTTACCTAAAAAGAAAACACTTTTTTAATAATTTAAAAGTATAAATATGATCATTATTTTACTCACTTTAATTCGTAAGCCACCTGCAAGAAATACCTGGAAAGAAAATTCAAAAATTGTTGATAAAATACTTTAATTTTTTAAAAAATTTACAAACAAATTTTTTACCTCTGAAAACTTTTATTTATTGCGCCAGAAAATAAAAAATTTTACAACTCAGCTCGAAAGAAAGAGATAGCTATATTATGTTAATATTTACTGTCTCGTGTATCCCTACTGAGTTGTAAAATTTGTTGTATGGTTGTTGTTATTTTTGTTGGTGTGTCCTCACTGTATACATTGTGGTAGTGTTGATGATGAAGAACGCTCCAAGGCCATGTCTAAGATGCGCGAAATTACTGGATACTGGCTTAAGAATGAACTTTTAAGGAAGAGGTGTATATTAAAAATTCGTAGCATTGCATAAAATATAATGTTTTTGATTTATTTATTCTACTAATTAGATGTTTAAAAAAAACGCAGAGTGAATGCTTGTACTGTTTATTCGCTGGTTGGAAAAAGAATTTAAACATGGCAGTCGTCATATGCGAGCCCAAAAAGGTAACGAAGATTTGGAATTAATTCTTATATCCTTATTATTAAGATCGGGATGTCTTTATACTTTTAAAAATTGTCCAGTACTACAATCACAATTTTCATCAAACAGTTTTGGTGGAATCTTGGATTCTACACCAGTTAGACACGACAAATTGCAAAATTTATATGCGAAACTTACAGCCAATAAAAAATTAATATTCAACGACGCGGATGAACACCTGCAGGAAAGTAAGCGCCGTCGTCGTCCTAGCTGTAGTACTGGGTCGTATTTATTACTCAACAACAAGGTGTTAGTTGGAGAAAAAATAGAAAAACAAAAAATACATACAAAGCCACCACCAAGTAACAAAGTCAAACAAAAAAAGTAACCTGAAAACATTAAAAATTCAACATAAAATAACACCAAATATTGTTTAGTTTAGTATTTCTCCAATAAATTTCATCTTTTATAACAATTTAATTTGACGTTAATTAAATAATTTTTTTATTTGGAATTACAACAAATTTTGAAAATACGTAGTGTTAAAATGTTT